>VXBP01003264.1:58554-101606 GCA_013400115.1 Rhinopomastus cyanomelas | reverse complement strand
GCCCAGCTCTCCAGCATGTCCAGGTCTTGCTGAATGGCAGCACAGTCTGCAGGGGTGTCGGTGACACCACCCAGCTTTGAATCTACCTGCCCGGACCTTACACAGCCAGGAAAATGAAAAAAAAAGGCTGCATTCTTGACAGCCTGTTACCTGCACAACCTCATCTTGTTGGGGACCTCTGTTTGGGTTCCCACCTCCACAAGCAGTTGTGACTGAAGCCTGGTCTTCCTCTGCTGCCGAGTTGTTACAATTTTCACACACGCACACACCCCCCCCCCCCCCCCCGGCTGGCGGCTAAACCAGCTGGCGCTCTCAGTGCTGCCTATGGTCTGAGCATGACTTCTGGTTTCACCTCCCTCAAAGGCTCCAGCTCCGCACCCCCAGCTCTGCTTGCCCGGCTTGCCCCGCAAGAGTGTTCAGCCCCAGCGGCTTGCTCCCTGCTTCCTGCAAGTTTTCCCGGCCAGGGAACCCTCAGATCACCCAAAAACTTGATAAAATGGCGTTCGGGGACTGGCGCTCTCGCTGCTGCTTGTGGTCATAAAAATGGTAAATTCTGCTATTGGTGCCACAAAGTCATGTCATACGTCATGTGTTTCAGCACAGGCTCAAAGATCAGCAGGCTTTCACTAAAGCTCTCTGCTAGAAGAACTTCATCCTTAGGCCACTTCAGACAAAGCCCTTGCTAAAAGTGGATTGATAGAAGAAATTCTACTTATGTAGCAGACTCTCAAGAGTCCAGGGAGGCTGCTGATAATCAAAACCATTGATTAGACTTGGAAACATATAGTCAAGGCATCTGTCTAAGGACTTGATCATCCACTCCCAGTATCATGTATTCCCAGAGAGCTTTAGATACTACACACTCTACAGCCCAGGTCATCATGAGCCATATTTGCTTATTGCACACACTATAGCTGGAGATAGAGTGGAGAATGAGGTGGCAGGCTTCCTAATATACAGTTTTCTTTGATGGTTTGCCCGATTTTTAGGCCTCTGAATGGAAAAATTATACCTGCTCGACCTCCTCCACCTAAAAGTGTTCCTGGAAGGCCACCTCCACCAAAATTTTCTGCATCCAAGACGTCCTCCCAGAAGGATGCTCTTTCACGATCAACTTCTGATATTGCTTCTGATAAAAAACCCAGCAAGTTCAGACTGGGACCCAAGAGAGCAAAAAGTCAAGTCTTCAAAAATCCTGATCCAGTGTTACCTCCGAGACCTAAACCAGGTCATCCTCTCTACAGTAAATACAAGGTGAGAGTTGACGTACTGTATCTGAGACTCTTGTTAGTCAAACAGTGAGGGTCACAGTAGTGAAAAAGGTAGTAAGTAGGTGGCTTTCAAAGTCTATCCATCATCATAGTCTTCCTGAGCAAATACTAATAGATAACTAGTAATAAGTGCTGTAAGGCAACACTGCAAAAGGCAACATGTCCACACTCTGCATGTGCATATGTGTGTATATTTTTGTGTATATATGTAATTTATATATGTATATATATTTAATGTACAGGTTTTGGTTTTAGGGGGTAATCTTACAGCCACCAGTTACGATTTTTATTGCATCTCGTAAAATGATGAGAAGTCATGGTGTTTGTGTACTGGTTGTCCCCATATATGGCAAAATGCTTGAGAAAATTGGGGGAACATTAGAACGTAAAGTGTTCTACTCTGCTTAGTCAAGCCTGCAAAGAGTGAGGAATGTAGTATCATTTGTCTTTTCATCCTGTTGATGCCCATCCCTTTTCACTATAAACATGTTTGTTTCAGGTATTGCGTGTGTTGTTAGGGAATGTTAAATATAATCAATCAACAACAGGAGTAAAAAGGAGAGTGTTTCCCTAGATGCTTGAAGCTGATCAGTGATCCCAGCTGGCGCCTGCTGCATGAGTGCTTTTGTCAAAAAAAGCACACACACAGTCATAACATGAACAACATCAACATTCAGTGTGAAGTGAAAGAATTCTGTTGCCTTCTTTTTACTCTTCACACTTGCATTTAGATCCTTGGTGCAGCAGTGGAGTGAAAAAGGGAGACAAATGTGTGTCTAAGTTCATAGTAGGAAAGCTTTGAGGTAAGGGAAGCATGTTGCTTTCTCTCTGGAACTGTCACACCTAATTATCGAAGAAATGTGTGAAATATTTCTGTAGATGAGAATTATTTTTTTTTTAAGTAAAAGATTCCTAGCAGTTCTCTGTACTCAAGTGATTATGATTTTCCGCTCCCGGGTTGCTTTCTAGTGCCCTTCGTGACAAATGAGCAGCAGTGTGCCCCTGCACAGCATGTAGCACATATCACAGAACATTAGGGTTTGGAAGGGACCTCGAAAGATAAACTAGTCCAATCCCCCTGCCAGGGCAAGTGATGATAGCAGTCAGGTGGTTATCTCTTGGGTCCCTTCCAACCCCTAACATCCTATGATCCTATGAAAGTGGATGGCAGCACCTGGGCTTCTCAGAGTGACAGTTCATATCACCAGCAGTCAACAGATGCCTTCCAAAGGAGCTTGTCCCCTTCCACTGGACTCCTGAATTAGTTACCCATAGTAGGTGGTTTGACTAGATCCATCATGTGACCATTTTCACTTGCACTGGGAACTGCAGGTGTTTAGAAGTGAAACAAACTTCTCCGTTTGCCTGTGTTTCTGTTCAAGCATCCTGCCCCTCCGAGAGCTGTCAAGGAAGACTGTCTTCCCAGGAGTCCCGGAGAGCTGCCATGTAAGGTGAGGCTGTTTTCCTTGCTGATAAATACCTAATGAGCAAGGCTCCTGTTGCACTCAAGTATCGAGTGCTTTAGGTTCTAAAGAAAGGTTATGCTCAGAAGGGTAATAGTGGTTTATTAAATCCTAGTTTCTTTAATAAAAACAGAACAACCACCAAAACAAAACCAAATAACAGTGATTTGCCTTATAGCAGCACAGGGGCGTGCTGCTTATGAGGCAGAGCAACTGTAATTACTTGGAGTGCTAGAAGGGAGAGGAAACTGTTAAGTTCCTCTGTCTCATAGGAAGATAATCACTCCTTTGTCTGAGTATCTGAGGAGTTGGCAAAAGATAAGCCAGTAGCTTTATGAAATACACAATGTACTGGCAACTTGGCTTTGACAGTCAAAGTACCTTCACCTCTCTGCTTCTGAAGAACCTATGGCAGTTCTAGGGCTTGACTGCGTAATATTAAACAGCTAATAGAAGTTATAGCATGACTGTAATATTACATAGCTAAGAGGTGATCCTGCTGTGGCACGGGGATTGGACTGGATGATCTTTCGAGGTCCCTTCCAATCTCTAATGATTCTGTGATTCTATGACAATATAAATTACAGATGTGAGCAGCCTTTATGGTTATTATCAGAAACCTATGTGGCTGAAATAGATTTCTATGCAATGCTTTGCTACCTGTTGTAATTCATGTGATGAATTGGCTGCAGGATAGGAACCAGAGAGTAGTGGTCAATGGGACAGAGTCTAGCTGGAGGTCTGGATCTAGAGGAGTGCTCCAGGGGTCGGTACTGGGACCAGTCCTGTTCAATCTATTCATTGATGACTTGGACGAGGGGTTAGGGTGCACTGTCAGCAAGTTTGCTGATGATACAAAGCTGGGTGGCGTCACCAACACACCTACAGACTGTGCTGCCGTTCAGCAAGACCTGGACAGGCTGGAGAGTTGGGCAGGGAGAGATTTCATCAAACATAACAAGGGTAAGTGTAAAGTCTTGCATCTGGGCAAGAACAACCCCACAGACCAGTACAGGCTGGGGACTGATCTGTTGGAGAGCAGTGTAGGAGAAAGGGACCTGGGGGTCCTGGTGGACAGCAGGATGACCATGAGCCAGCAGTGGGCCCTCTTGTGGCCAAGAGGGCCAACAGCATCCTGGGGTGGATCAGAAGCGGGGTGGCTAGCAGATCGAGAGAGGTGGTTCTCCCCCTCTACTCTGCCCTGGTGAGACCACATCTGGAGTATTGTGTCCAGTTGTGGGCTCCTCAGTTCAAGAGGGATGTGGAGCTGCTGGAGGGAGTCCAGCTTAGGGCAACGAGGATGATGAAGGAGGTGGAGCACCTCCCTTATGAGGAGAGGCTGAGGGAGCTGGGTCTGTTTAGTTTCGACAAGAGTAGACTGATGGGTGACCTCATTAATGTCCATAAACATTTGAAGGGTGGGTGTCAGGAGGATGGAGCCAGGCTCTTCTCATTGTCATCTGGTGATAGGACAAGGGGCAGTGGGTGTGAGCTGGAACATAGGAGGTTCCATATAAATATGAGAAGGAACTTCTTCCCAGTGAGGGTGACAGAGCACTGGAAGGGGCTGCCTAGGGCAGGATTGTGAAGTCTCCTTCTCTGGAGACGTTTAAAACCCGACTGGACATGTTCCTGTGCAACTTGTTCTAGGTGATCCTGCTATTGCAGGGGGATTGGACTGGATGATCTTCTGAGGTCTCTTCTAATCCCTAATGATTCTGTGATCCTATCTTTCTGTGATTTTGGCCTGATCTTAGCCTGCATTGAGCTTGATTGGTTGGGGGTTTTTTGTAGCAATGAATTACTTTGAATGCCATTCACCCGCTGTGATTGCCATCAGTATGGAATATAATTTCCCTTTATGAAGATCCCACAGCAAAGTGTCATCTCCCATAGCATTATTTTCCTGTCAGCAAAGGCCTGGTGACTTCCTCACCCCTCTAAAACATTTGGCAGTTAGCAGACATGCCACCTTCACTGAGTGTGCAAGGGAGAGTTGGACTGGGGTGTTCTGTGAGCAAGGAAGAGAAACTGGCAGTGTGCAGCCTTGCAAAATTTTGCCGTGACCCTTGCAATGAGATTTGCTGTTAGTGCTCCAGATTTCCAATGCACAGAGTCAGAGCTGTATCTATACTGGGAAAATCTTTATGTGGTTCTGTGCCTTCTCTTCTTTTTACTGTCTCAGCAGTAGCTTTTGATGGCATGCATTATGCTTTATGCTGGCAAAAGGCACGCAAAGCTCAGACTCACAGCTGTGTGATCAGTACTAACCGTCGCCTCTAAAGATGTTTCTTTGAAGTGCTCAAAGCCTGAACACTGCTTTCACAGCACCTAATAGAGCATCTCTGTTAGTACCTTCTGTGATTTATATAACACCTGATTTCCTTTTTGTTGTCAGGATTCAAACCACCCTCCAAAAGTTTCTGACGCAAGTGTCCCTCACGCTGTAGTCCTGCATGATTTTCCTGCAGGTAAGTAAATGTGGACATTCCGCAAGCCTGTTTTGCTCGAAGACTTTCAGGTGGGAATTCTCTTACGAATTAGAACTTAAAGATTATGGGGAAGATCAGTGTGTAAGATCTGTACACCGAGTCTTTCAAATCCATGGGTTTAGTCTTGCCCAGTCTTGTAGGTAAAGCTAACTGGTTTATCAAGTATGGTAAGACTTCTAGAAAACTCCTTCTGGTCTTGTCTGTGGTATTGATATCAAGAAAAGAAGTGAAAGAAAACCAGTGAGTGTGACAACTACCATGAGCTGAAATGCTGCTGTCTTCCAGAGCATGTTGATGACTTGGACCTTCATTCTGGAGACACCGTGTATCTCTTGGAGAAAATTGATGCCGAGTGGTACAGAGGAAGATGTGGGAACCTCACAGGAATATTTCCTGCCAACTTTGTTAAAGTAGTTGTACGTAGGCTCTGTATACATCGCTACTTCAGACCTTACTGCATTTGGTTTTTGGTTGTGTTTTACTACAGCTTGTCTATGCTTAACTCTATTCTGTGTTTAGACAGAAGACATGCCAGCCTGTTTCTATGGTATTAGAAAGTTGCTTGATTTGGCACAACCAGCTCGTGTTACGGAAATTATTCTGCTGTTAATTTGAAATGCAGTGAGAAAACCATGGCTCTTAACCAGAATCTCTTTGTTAGCTCAGGTAGTTTCTCAAGGTCCACAGAGCTGATTAACAGAGCAAACTATTTTTCACAGCTACATGTAAGACTCAGCACTGAGTAAAATGGGATTTTTTGGTCTCTTTCCACATCTTCTATCATTTTATCATCCCTAGAAATTGTGCTGGAATCACCACTTTTATAGCCTTGTAGTGTAGGACAGGGCAGCAGCTGAACCCAACAAAACAAGGGGTTTTTTTTCTTCCTAGAGTATTTTTTTCCAGCTGGATCAATTCACCTAAGTGGCTGAACAAATGGTTTTGCTGGCACAGTGCAAATAGATCGTCTCGTTGCAAACGAGAGCTTACAGCAGTCCTGCTACTGAATGTGACACTTGACAGTAAATGGCAGGCAAGAGACAGGTGCTGTTTGGAAGCCCAAAAGCAATTAATTTAGTGCCTCATCTTTCAAATAGATACAGTGTGGTTCATTGCATCAGAAGCTGGGTCAAGACTACTGTGAGACTGAGGCTGAGATTGAAGTCCGTTTTGTGACAGTAGAAAGGGCCGTGGGGCAAGGTACACCAGCCATATGTTCTCAGAGGATGCTAAACTAGCACCAGGGTGCCCTGAAGGTGAACAGCTGTCCACTGTGTCCATGTGAAGCTTCAGCAGCTGGTACAGATGCATGCTGCTTCTTCACGGACAATATCAAGTATTTGGTTATTACTGATGAAAAGAGAAAAGACTTTATGTTAAAGCAGTGGGATGAGTATTAGGGATCAAATTCAGCATCAGTAGAAGCACACACCCCTTCAAAAAAGCCAGGGAAGATGTCTTTCAGGTTTTGGTTTTAGTTGTAAAAGGTGGTTAGTGTTTGAGAGCAAAAAAATCTTGTGTTTCAGCAAAACAAAGAAAACTAGATTGCAGTACATGAGGATAATTTACTGAGCGAGTTCTCCCATTCATTCATGTCAGATTTGATCTCAATGTGAGGTCTCAAATATGGTACAGCTTGTTTTATACTGCTGAACTAGGCAGCAGCTTAGGCCTGGACTGCCAACAATAGTGCAGGGTTATTATGTTCCACAGAACCACAGATAACAACTCCTTTAGCATGAGCAGTGCTCAAATAATTTGTCCTAAAAAGCAGCACAATTTTCTCCAGTCCCTCGCATAGGAAGACCACATCTGGAGTATTGTGTCCAGTTGTGGGCCCCTCGGTCCAAGAAAGACATGGAGCTGCTGGAGAGGGTCCAGGGTAGAGTAATGAGGATGATGAAGGACGTGGAGCGCCTCTTTTATGAGGAGAGGCTGAGGGAGCTGAGTCTCTTGACCTTGGAGAAGAGGAGACTGAGGGGTGACCTCATTCATGTCTATAAATATTTGAAGGGTGGGTGTCAGGAGGATGGAGCCAGGCTCTGCTCAGTGGCATCTAGTGATAGCACAAGGGGCAATGGGTATCAGTTGGAACATAGGAGGTTCCACATCAATATCAGAAGGAACTTCTTCCCAGTGAGGGTGACATAGCACTGGAAGGGGCTGCCCAGGGGGGCTGTAGAGTCTCCTTCACTGGACATGTTTAAAACCCGCCTGGACATGTTCCTCTGTGACTTGTTCTAGGTGATCCTGCTATTGCAGGGGGATTGGACTGGATGATCTTTCGAGGTCCCTTCCAATCCCTAGTGATTCTATGATTCTATAAGCTGACTGAACATTCTTGTTAATTTTTATGGCCACTGACTCACGTGATAGTGAGCTGAAACTCAAAGCTCCTCACTGAGGTTTCTCAGCTTGTAACCTTACCATTCTTCATGTCACACCAAAAAATACAACTGAAGTCACAGAATCACAGGATCATTAGGGATTGGAAGGGACCTCGAAAGATCATCTAGTCCGATCCCTGTGCCACAGCAGGATCACCTAGACCAAGTCACACAGGAACATGTCCAGTTGGATTTTAAATGTCTCCAGAGAAGGAGACTTCATTACCCCCCTGGGCAGCCCCTCCCAGTGCTCCGTCACGCTCACTGTGAAGAAGTTCCTTCTGATATTTACATGGAACCTCCTGTGTTCCAGCTTACAGTCCTCTTATAATAAAGGACTTGAATGTTTTCTGTTTGATATATCCATGTATTTTCTAAAGTACTTTTCTCTAATTCAAATGAGATTCACAAGCTGTATTTTTGTTTGGAGGGCAACTGGCTACCAGAGCCCAGAAAGGATAATTGTAAACAATGATTTTGTCTATTGTGATATTTTGTGTTAGAAAATAATAGAGAGCGTTTACCAATTGAACATCGGGAGCTAACTGCAACATGTAGTAACATCCAGTCCTGTATCCTGACAGTGGATCATGCCACAGGTAAAAAGAGTAAACCAGCTTTGTAATGGAAAGTGTTCCGTAGTGCTCTGGGTTTGCACGATGAGGAATGGGGCACACAAACCCCAAATCTACATTGCTATAGTCATACAACGTGCTAGCGACTGTAGGGAGAGAGCATCATATAGAGGTCATAACTCAGAGCTGCTGCTGAACTGAAAAACAGATTAGTTTAACAAGTTCCAAGCTTATTGTTTTTGCACTGAGCTTGAAATGGAAGACTTTACTTCTTTTGTTGTCTTATTAGGTCGATGTTCCAGAAGAAAGCAAGAGGAAAAAGATGCTCTGTTCATCACGATGCATTACGTGAGTCAGATAAATTTCATGTTCTTTCTCATGTTGATTTACTTGGAAGAAAAAAAGAAGGAAGGTGCTGTCTGCACGAAGGCTAATGGGGTTAACCATTGCTTCACCAAAAATATATTTTAAGTCAGGGTTTCAAAACTGGGCTCCTCAGTTCAAGAAGGACATAGAGCTGCTGGAGGGTGTCCAGCATAGAGCCATGAAGATGATGAATGACGTGGAGCACCTCCCTTGCGAGGAAAGGCTGAGGGAACTGGGTCTCTTGAGCTTGGAGAAGAGGAGACTGAGGGGTGACCTCATTAATGTCTATAAATATGTGAGGGGTGGGTGTCAGGAGGATGGAGCCAGGCTCTTCTGTGTCGTCTGGTGATAGGACACAAAGCACAATGGGTGTGAGCTGGAACATAGGAGGTCCCGTATGAGAAGGAACTTCTTCCCAGTGAGGGTGACAGAGCACTGGATCAGGCTGCCCAGGGAGGTTGTGGAGTCTCCTTCTCTGGAGATGTTTAAAACCCGCCTGGATATGTTCCTGTGCGACTTGGTCTAGGTGATTCTGCTGTGTTGGGGGGATTGGGCTAGAAGAATTTTTGAGGTCCCTTCCAATCCCTAATGATTCTATTCTATGATGTTCCCAATGACTGATATTCAGGTAAAAAAAAAACCCTAAAAACTCACTTCATGACATCAGAAAATTGTAAATCACTTTATAGTAAATGCTGCTGTAGACAGAGGTCCCTGTATTTGCTTTTTATTCCTCTTACGAGCTGTATAAGAGCAGTCCCCATAAATTTTCTTTAAAATCGATTACAGAACTGTGAATAAGCTTGATTCATTTCAGCAGCATTGCGCTCTCCTTTCCCTGCTCCCTGCTTTGTTCCTTTCCTTTAGTAGCCTCATAAGGTGTAACCTGGTAGGACTTCCGCTCTCCCTTCCTTTCTCCTGGCCTTGTTTTTTCCTTTGGTAGCCTCGTAAGGTGTAACCCGGTTTTGTGCAATGCTGCTTTATTATTCCTGTGGACGATAACAATAAATAAGCAAAGTCATTTTCTCTTGTGTCTGCGCAGAGGCCCAAGATGTGTAGCGCGATTTGAATACATCGGAGATCAGAAAGATGAGCTCAGTTTTTCAGAAGGTGAAACTATTGTCCTTCAAGAGTACGTTAATGAAGAGTGGGCTAAAGGAGAGCTCCGAGGCATCTCTGGAATTTTCCCCTTAAACTTCGTGGAGGTAATTGAAGATCTGCCCGAAACAGGTATGAGTACACTTGAAAAACCCTTCAAGAACATGGGTTTGTATTGCACACAGAGGAAGAAAGTCCAAAAGGGCAACAAACGTGGGGAGGAGATACAGAGGGGGCAAAGACAAATAGAAAGACACTAGGATTTCTTCAGCAGCTTTTCTTAATCACTTAGAATAACTGAAGTCTGTATGGTTAGAAATGTTTCAATAGTCATTGTTACTACTCTGAGTTGTTTTGATAGTCATTGTTACGACTCTGAGTTGTGCTTTACTTATGTTGATATAGGAGTAGCACTGAAGAACAAGATGGAGGTTTCTTTTTCCCTTCCTCAGGTAATAAAATTCTATAGGCAAGGTCCTAAATGTATGTAGTGGTCTCATGGGTTTACGTAGACTTCCTGTTATTGTGTCAGATTAGCTGCTCAGCTGTAAACATGAGCATAACACAACTGGCCCGGCACATGCTGCTGCGTGGTCACGTTGTGAATTTTGACCGTTGGCCTAAATTGATTGAATTCAGAGCCTGTGACAAATCAGCGTAGGTACATTTTTATACTTTGTACTTAAGCAAATTCTTGTTATCTCTATATATTTAAGTCTTGCTCTGGTGGTCAAATTTTGGATGTATGAGTCCTGTTCCCTGCCAACAATGATAATAAGGAATGTGTCCGAGCCTAGAAGTCCAGTGGCAACTGCTGAGATGCCCTCTAGTCTATGTCTGCAGTGACACTATCATTTGAGAGAAAGTCAGGATACCCATGCTCTGGACAGCTGCTTCAGCAGTACCCACCAGCTTGTGGGCTCCACTAACACTTCTAAAATTAATGGTTTTCTTCTGTTCACTTGAATAGAACAACAGACGCTCAGTGGAGTGGTGTGAAGCACTTCATGATTTTACAGCAGAAACCAAAGACGATTTATCCTTCAGAAAGGGAGACTACATCCAGATACTGGAACAAGTAGATCTGCAGTGGTACAGAGGAAGACTGAATGAAAAGGAAGGGATTTTCCCAGCAGTTTTTGTTCAGTCATGCTCAGGTGAGCTCTCAGTGCTCCTGTGAGATGTCAGCTCATTAATAACAGAACATTAGCAATTGGAAGGGACCTCAAAAGATCAGCTAGTCCAATCCCCCTGCCACAGCAGGATCACCTAGACCAAGTCACACAGGAACATGTCCAGGCAGGTTTTAAACGTCCTTAGTTTGTAGCAGTCATGACAGAGACTGCTGCTGCATCTTGGCATAGAACTATAGCAATACCCTTGGTGAAGCAAGGAACAAATGTTTCATGCTCTCCTCCAGCTTCTGCTTGATCTCCAAATCAATGCAGTCGATCCTTTGCAGAGGACAGGGACAATCACAGTTTCTTCCTGTAGCTGTTGCAAGTAAAGTCGAGAACGAAAGTTGACAGGAAGTAAACCTAACTGGCAAGTAGCACACACCGGGTGCGACTTCATTTCCAGGTACAAAAGAGGAAAAGGCAGCTTTTATTAGATACTACCATGGGAAAGTTCAAGTAAGTGACCTTTAAATTTAGTCCCCTTAGACCACGAGAGTGTGTTAGTACTGTAAAATGAATGATGTCAGTAGAGATTTTTATTCCAGTAGGACAGGGATTTTGCTAGGCAGCAGTAGTAGTAACAGCTGGACACGCTGTAGCATGTTACTGGAGAGAAAATACAAATGACAGGAAACTTCCCGGGAAGCAGAAGGACAATCCAAATAACTTGTCTTGTCCCCATTCCACAGCCAGGGCAGAGCTGTCACAGTCTGTAGGAGGGAAGAAAGGAAAAGCCAAAGCTCTTTATGATTTTCATGGAGAAAATGAAGATGAGCTTTCCTTCAAAGTAAGTATGGCTCATGGCCCTATCCTCCAACATGCAGAAAGCTAAAAAGTAAGGTTTATCAACTGTGAAGAAAGGCTTGGAACAAGACAGAAGCATGTGGCATAGACTCCGATCATTAGTGTCTCAAGAAGTCTTTACCATTTATGTTTTATTTTGGTGTCATCTGCATGAAAGGCATTGACAAGAGCTCAGGAGTTGCAGAATTCTTCTGATCCAGTAAACATGACAGGACAAAGTTCCTGACGAACTGATACAGTCAAAGGATCCTCCCTTTGTAACTGGAAAACCACCAACAAGGAGGGTAATAGTGAGACTGCTACAGCAGCAGTGCTTCCAGTGGGTACCTAGGACAGCAAAAGTCTAGCAGCACAATACATAGTTGTCATGGGAGCAGGAGGAGAAATTAAATACTTGTTGGATGCCTAGGCAATATTCATAGAATCATTAGGGATTGGAAGGGACTTCAAAAGATTATCTAGTCCAATCCCACCGCCACAGTATCACAGTATTATAAAGGTTGGAAGAGACCTCATAGATCATCAAGTCCAACCTGTCACCACAGAGCTCAAGGCTAGACCATGGCACCAAGTGCCACGTCCAATCCTGCCTTGAATCACCTAGACCAAGTCACACAGGAACATGTCCAGGTGGGTTTTAAACCTGTCCAGAGAAGGAGACTCCACAACCCCCCTGGGCAGCCCCTTCCAGTGCTCTGTCACCCTCACCATGAATAAGTTCCTTCTGATATTTATATGGAAGCACGAACAAGAAACAGTGTCCTTGTAGATTCAGTGTCATGATTTAGGTAACCGTGTCTTCAGAAGCAAGTGTCTAAGAAACTGGAGGCCCAAAACTCTTGAGCATCAGGGGGAACACAGCACTGTATCTTCTGGAACTTGCAAATTGATTTGTTTTGGCATTAGCAGCTTGCAGCACGAAAAGGACAGATGATGCCTTAAAACAGAAAAGGGGAGCAGAGGTACTGGAAGAACAGCCAGGGCCGTGTGCTGGGTGCTTCAGCTCCATGGCACAGGATGATGAAAGCAGGAACAAGGATCAAACGCAGGACCCACAGGTTTTTTTAAACACCCACACAGAGCTAGTTAAGATTATTCCAATTACTTTTTGGGAAGAGAAAGTTTCCAAATGCTGGAAAATACTTGGAATAAATTTACAAGTATTTTTTTCCCCAAAAAACCCCAGCTTTGAAGTGTTTTAAGAGAAATGCTCACAGAGCGAGGGAAGCACACACAAATAACAAGTAAGGCCCGGGGCCCTGTGAGCCAGCCCTTGAATGTACGTACACATGAACGTGGCGCAGCAAGCTGTGCTGGCTCATGTTTCTCCTTCTCTTACAGGCAGGCGACACAATAACAGAGCTGGAACCTATAGACGAGGACTGGCTGAGTGGAGAGCTAGGAGGAAGATGTGGGATATTTCCCAAGAACTTCGTCCAGATTCTAAAAGCACCATGAAGCATTGCCTCTCTGCACTCCCCACGCACGGGAGAGAATGTTTGCTGTTCTGAAGGCCCAGCAAAGACATCATGTTTTGACTATCAATGTTTTGCACTACTTTTTCTAGACAGTCATGCTAGTATCTTGACATCAAATAAGGAACCGTTAGTCTTTTGTGGCCGTGTATGTAGTCCTGCTTCACAAACGGTCCGAGAGCAAATATAATCAGGATTTTTAGCAGTTCCCAACTAGGGAAATACTGTGGTGCAACCCTATTGTAACTGAAACAGCTTCCTGGTATGTTGGTATCACATTTATCCTGCACAACGTCTGCAGAAAGTAGGCTTCTCTGGGCTTCTTTAAAAATCCAAATTGAAGAACTTGCTTCTAAGGTAGAATTGTGACACTCAGTATGTAGATCCAGTTTGGTATTCAGGTTTCATTACTGCTTGACTTCCACGTTCGTAGTAGAACCCATTTGCTTTATGACTTAGAGGGTGAGGAAGATAACTGGTCTTTCATAGTAGAAAAATGTCAAACCTGCTAGTGGTGAGAGAGAAAACTCAGAAGCAAATGCCTGTGTGGTCTTCTTAACTGCGCTTAGCCCGAGCTGCTCATACAGGAAGACAACAGAAGTAAAACATTTTGCCTTTTACTGAGTAACAGTCAAATTGGTATGAATCCTCTTAAACCTCCTTCCCTTCCCCCAAAGTCCTTTCCATAAACAGGTTTTAGATTTTTCTGCTGCCCACTGCTCTTCGAGCACCTACTTTCCCAGCTGAAGTCAGTTGTGACGGACAGCATTTATGGAGCTCTCTCAGTCCCCTCCATGCAGTAGCTGCACTATGCCAACTATTTTCCCCTCCAGTCCCTCTCATTTAAGTGGAAAGGCAGTCTTCAGTCAGTCTCCATTTCATTTCTCACTCAAGCACTGGAACATACTTCAGTAACACTGTTCCTATCCGTAACATGAAGGATATGATACAGCCTTGGGTTTAGGTTTCAGCAGACATGGGATTAGTTTCCAGTTTGTTACCACATACCAGCTATCCTGAGCATCGTTATAAGTGGTCTGTCAAGGCCTTAAGGAAACCTTGCCCGTCAGGAGATTACTTCATTATGCTGTAACAAAGGCATTTAGTAACAAGTAGCACTGTGACTTGAACAGCAAAGACAGATGCGACCGGGGTAGCTTCATGTTACAGGTACCTCTGGTAGTAAATTCCTTTTTGCAGCACTTGACTTGTGAGCAAACAGCCAAATGCCTCCTGTTTCATTTCATCAGGCTGGAGTAGAAACAAGTTGTCCTGCAGTTCGCTGTCTCATTGCTGATAATGTGCCATCACTTCTGCACCACAACACAAAAAGGAAGCAGTAATCTGTTGACACGAGTCACTAGGTTTCAGGATGCTCTTAAGATTTTAAGTTTGTAGGTCTGCAGGTTCATGTTGCAGAAGGGTCAGGCTGAATGGTGGATGAAGATTGGAGACTAAAATCATCACAACTGACCTTAAGACAGTTTTTACTTAGTTGTGTGCACGTCTACAGCTGTACTGATATGAGGTCTACGGATTACAGCACCAAGTACCTACTACTGCAAAAGATTAGGGCGCACAAACTGGTATCTAAACAAGCTGGTGAGGATAGCCCTCCCCTCCCACCAAGCTGCACTTCCATTACCATCACAGCAGGCAGAAACAAACTCACAACCCAAAATGAACTGAAGAGCCACCAGTGCAGCAGGGAACAGACGTCCCGTAGCAGACTGGAGCCTGAGGAGTGTGCAGCATACACACGAGGTCCTCTGCACTGTTGTCACTCTGCAGAGTCACTGTTATGCCACAGTACTTGCAAATACCGACACAGGCTTTAGTCCTCTGATTTTCTTTCTGCTAGGAGCTTCCTGAACATTAAGTGTTTAGACTTCACCAGTACCATCCACATAACTGGAGGATGGAGAACACACAAAGTTTTAGTGAGGTGAGAACTGGATTTCTACTTTCATTAAGGAGACTAACATTATAAGTTATAAAGGAGACTAACAATTATAAATTATGGGCTATTCTGGAGAGATGGAAACATGACAATTCATACAGCTGTTTTGCAGTTCCACCATCCCCAGCAAGCCTACCTGCAACTTCTGTAGGGTCCAGCTTTAACCCAAGTCCATCACTGAGGACAAGCCTTCCACTCTCCAAACTCTTGCGCCAGGCGATTCCAAAGGTTCTCATTTATTCTGAAATAACCGTGTCCTTTCAGAGAAATAACAACATGTCGTCTAGATAGCGAGCTTTCCTCAGGACTTTTCAGCCCTAACCTTTCAGTGGATCACCCTACAGAAACAGGCTTCTTCCACCATGAGCTGTGCCAACCCAATTCATGACCCTCTCATGGGCACAGCACGGGCAGAGCAGCAGAACGCACCAAACCCCACTCCAACAAACCCAACGCCCAGGTCCTCTAAAGACAACACTGCATCATGGAGGCGGCGGGTGAGGCTTAAGTGTCTGATGTTTACTTACCGTCTGTCTGGCAGTTTTCTAAGCTTTTGATACAAGTCTCAGAAGTAGACCTGAATTTTTATATATAATTTTTTTAATTTCCTTTCCTCACTTTTATTACTGCGTGCTAATCGGTTGCTTTTGTAACTCCCACTGAATGTTCAACGTCAGTGCCTGTCAGCTGGTCAGACCACTCTGCTTTGTTGTAATCATCTCCTCCGTATTATGCAGGGCAGGAAGAGCAGCAAAGCCTTACAATCCAGAGCAAGGAGTGCCACCTGAGGGCTGCTCGCATTAGCGCAGGCAGCTGAACCAGCGTATTCGTTAAAAACACAACAAGTTAGACCACTGGCTTTTACAGGAGGAGATTTGTCTTAAGACTTGATGCCTAATATCACCGCAAAACTGCATACAGAGCGTAACGTGAAGTTCCCGAGGTGTACAGTACATACTCTGTAAGACACAGAGAGAGAGGTGGAGCACAAACCCTAACTGCAGTAGAGTAGCAAATTTAAGCTGTAACTTTGAAATTAATCTAGACCTCCCCCTTCCGCCCTCATTCATTAGTAGGATAATCAAAACCTCATGTATCAAGACACTTTCTGTTGACCCACCCTCTGGAAATAATCTTCAGGAGGATGTCTCTGTTCAGTATAATTAACAGTGTCCTAAATACATCTTTGTAAAGTCAAGTAAGTTTTATGGTACCTCTGTAAATTAAGAATGTATTTAACCAATAAAATTTTTGTAATTAAGCTTTGATGGCATTTTCATTGCCCCCTGCTGTGGAGAGCTGAGCCTGCTCTTCTGCTTGTATATCTAACCCACCAGCAAACCGACCATCCCAACCCAATACAATAGCAGTACCTCCCTCCATGAGTAATTTGAACTCTCAGAGGATGCTGCTGGCTTTAACAGTTTACTCAAGCCTTTGGACCCTTTGTCACTCACCATCTGCAGAATCCATGGCATTTGCTACCTGCTGCACAGGGTGTGACCACCACACACTCACGTTGCAGTGAGATGACCTGGGCCAAAGACATGGGCTGCCCTTAGACTGATAAGCAATTCTTAGTTTGTCATCCACCAGCACCCCCACTACTCCATCTCTCTATCAAATCCATACTCTGCCCAGCCTGTATTTATGCTTGGGGCTGACCTGACCCAGGTGCAGGACCCTGCTGAACTTTGCCATGTTCACAGGGGCTCACCACTGAAGTCTGTCAAGGTCCATCCCTCTTGATGACAACCCATCCCTCCGGTATGTCAACAGCACCACTCAGCTTGGTGTCATCAGCAACCTTGCTGAGGGTGCGCTCAGTCGCACTGTGCAGGTCACCAACAAAGCTGTTAAAACAGTGCTGATCCAGTACTGACCTGAGACACGTCACATCTCCGCTCACAGTTGAGTGCAACCACCCAGCCAACTCCTTTTCTCTGGTTTCACAGAAAATTAAGGGATTGGAAGTGACCTCAAAAGATGATCCAGTCCAATTCCCCCACCACAGCAGGATCACCCAGATCCAGTGGCACAGGAACACCTCCAGGCAGATTTTAAACATCTCCAGAGAAGGAGACTCCACAGTCCTCCTGGACAGTATCACAACCCTTCCACTATACAAACTGGAAAAACCCGAACACCAGGTCTGTGTTTACAATCCAGTAACAACAGTGACCCGAGTGTGGTGACTGCAAACAGTAACAACAGCACAAGTTTAGGTTTGCTGCCCAGTTTTCAACAAAACATGCTGACAGTGCAAAATACTCCTTACTGGAGAATGTGTAAGTTGTCTGGCTAAATCCTAAAAACTTCCCTACATTAAACAATTCTGAAAGAGGGACTCCCTCTGTGTGGCACCCCTTCGACTCTGTACAAGGCTCCTCTCACAAGCACCTTCACCAACACCTGTGCACACCACCCACGTTCCTTTTGTGAGGACCACTAATACTGGGAAAAGCACACAGAACCCTTGGACATACTTTCCAACTATGCAAAAAGACAACCACCTTCTCACACTCATAGGAGTGGCAATGCAAAACAGACCTCCAAAACCAGTCTTTTCCCCTCAAACCAAGGCAATAGGTTTAACCTTATTACAAACCCATCTGACTATCCAGTACCAGTATTGATCAGGCAACCACATTTAGTTCTGTGTAACTTTTATTTTCAATCAGTTTTCAGCTTTAGACGGACTCTTGCACAGGCGGCTCATATCCGTCAGCTCGCTCTACTTTAGTGCCTGCCTCGTCCCCAGAAGGCTTTCCAGCACCACCGCCTTCACCATGCAGTTCCATCAGCTTGCCCACTAAAAAGGAGAATTGTACATAGTGAGAGATGCACTTAAGCTGTTTTAAATTTCTGAGACGCTCTTCATGTACAAATTAAACCAGCAGAACACTTAACGTTAAGCGTTGACGATCAAGTCAATTCCAGAATGCTCACACAAGGAGACACTTCTGCGGTAACCGACACAACCAAGCAGTGAAGTCAGTGCTACGTAATCAAACTGCAAATTTAACTTCTTTTAAAACAAGAGGTAAAGTCAAGAACCTACTACTGCATTATATGGGAATGTCAGAAATTGGTAAAGTAGAATCATTCCAGGTCATCTGGGACCGAAACATGTTGTCATCACTCATTCCCAAGCCAAAGCCTTTGGACGTTCAGCTGCACTTGGAGGCAAGGATTCAAACCAGCTCCAAAGAGCAATCACTGCCTGGCTCTCAAGCCTGAAACCAAATGTCAAACTAGGTGGACAAGCTGCTTTATTCTAAGAGCCACTTAGAATGCTGCTTTAACATCTTTACCCAAAGGCAAACACATTTCAGACTAACAGCTTCCCACATCCTCCAAGGACACTAAATATCAGCAGTAATTAACTTACATTCAAACTTGGGCTTCTTCAGCATCTTAACCTTGCGAACATAGACATCGTGAAGAGGGTAAATGGACTGGCACGCTTTCTCTATGTCCTTGCCAATGCTGTCTGGGATCCTGAAAAATCAGAGTGCACATCAGTACCAGAACATTAAAAACTATGCCTGCATCTTCATCCCCCATCAGGCCAAAAAGAATCTGATGTAGAGACTAAGCATTCCAAGAAAGCAAGCGCATCGGCTCTCCAGCACGAGGCACAAGCAGTACAGGAAGCATCCACACTTCCCAACCACCCAGTAACCACCTTAGAGGAAAAAAAAAACAAACCCCACAACACAGCCAAAGCTTACAGCTTATTGACAACTTCTTTCAGGTCATTGGTTTGGACCTCTCGGGTCATTATTTCCATCATCTTCCTGCGAATCTGTCGAACCTGCTGATGCTGGGCATACGAAGTCTTGCGGATTTGGTTATTACGCTTCTTCGTAAAGCCCACGCAGAAGAGGCGCAGAAGGTAACCATCGGTAGTTTTGACGTCTACGTGGGCTTCAATCATTGTCTGAAAAAGCAAAAGACCAGTCTCAAAGCCAAGCACGGGACATCATGTGCTAGTGCCCACCAAAGTCACTTCAAACAGCTCTGCAATGCCTCAGCGATTACCTCCTTTCCTAAAGGCAAGCTAGCCACAACGTTGACCCCGTTCATTACGCACCTGCCACTTTTTGACCATGGAGCACATTTTATCTCGGGTGAGGTCCATTCCATGAAAGTTGGTCAGACAATTTTTGCCCTGAACGTCCTCAGTTACCAGTTTAAATTTACGGAAGGCAACCTCATCGTTCTGCAGATCAGCCAGGCTCACTTCAAACACACGACCCTTCAGTCCATCAGAGGCAATTTCTGTATTATGAAACAAAACAGAATACCTTTTGTTAACATTAGAAAAGTACTGATCAAACCTGACGCTAAATTCCCCTTTGATGTTTTCCAATAGCAGGTGATGTCACCAACTTCACAGCTGTCAAGTTCACATGTACCTGGAACAAGACCAAATCACGACCTAGGACCAAATCCTGTGATTTGTTAACTTTGTAAGGAATCTTTTCAAGGTAACGCTACCAGATGCTGAACACAAACACCAGTGCACTGCAGATTCAAGCATCTGTAATGGTGCTGGGTCATCACAGAACATTAGGGATTGGAAGGGACTTCGAAAGATCTAGTCCAATCAATCCCCTGCCACAGCAGGATCACCTAGATCCAGTTGCACTGGAACATATCCAGGAGGGTTTTAAACGTCTCCAGAGAATGAGAGTCCACAACCCCCTGCGCAGCCCCTTCCAGTGCTCCGTCACCCTCACCACGAAGAGCTTCATTCTCTTATCTATGTGCAACCTACGTTCAAAGCTCACGCTCCTTGCCCCTTGTCCTATCATTAGATGCCACTGAGCAGAGCCTGGCTCCATCCTCCTGACGCCCACCCTTCACACCTTTATAAACATTAATGAGGTCACCGCTCAGCCTCCTTTTCTCCAAGATAAAGAGACCCAGTTCCCTCACCCTTTCCTCTCCCTCTGTGACAATCAGAGGGACCCCTTAGTTCATAATTTTCTCAAACTGATTAAGTTACCAAGTCAGCAGTTCATGAGAAGCTTAAGGCACATCCTTCCATATTACATCCACCACTGGGTACTTTTATACAAGCAAGGACCACACTGTACTAACTTCCCTGCAACTAAGCTTACTTGTAGGAGCAATTCTGTCAGTTAAGAAAACTGACTCAAATCAAGCAACGAAACCAGAGGCACCTTCTTAAAAACAAACCAAACACACCCCAAACATTTTAGGTTTACCGTCAGTTATTTAATCAAGGATCATCTGGAGCTAGCACACAGAACAAATACATTCCCCTTCTACTGCATAAATTCCCACTACTCACTAGTTCCTTGAGTCCTGGTGACAAGCGTCTTCCCAATGTTTCGGATATTAAACATTGCTGGTGCTTTGACATCATACCAGTCCTTCTTGGAGAAAGGATCAACCCTTAAATTAAACAAAGCAGGAAATATTTTACTGGTTTGTTGAGATCAAGCTGGGCCTTCCTCCTCACACATTTGCAGAACAGCAATGCAAACGTTAACGTTTTGTGCTTCTAAGGGACAGGCTGGCACGGATGTGAATACAGGCAGTGAGCACCGCCAGTACAGTGGGACAAGTGTTCATACTCAGGTACTGCAGAAAGAAACGAACTGAGTGCAGAAACACAAAGCTCAGATCACAAAAAAACCCCAGCACTGCTCCACAAATCGTACAATGGCAGGGGCTGACATGGATTTCTGGAGATCATCTAGTCAAAAGCCCCTGCTAAAACGGACTTTCCTAGAACAGATCAGACAGAAACACTTCCAGGTGGGAACTGAATGTCTCCAGAGCTCTTCCTAATGTTTAAACTGAGTCTTCTACTCGCAGTTGGTGAGCACGTCCTAACGCTGGGCAGAGAACAGCCTCGTCCCACCCTCAACATCTTGGCAGTTTAACATCTGAGGAAGCCCAGCTCCACTTCCTCGCTTAAAACGTACCCACAGTAAGTTACAAGGCCGAGAACCTCCGCTCCTCCAGCAGACAACTACGCCGAGCCTACCAGTCCACTCGGAACCCCTGCTGAGGTCGGCCGCGGGCTAGGGCCGGTGGCAGGCCGGGCCAAGTGCTCCCGCAGGCCGCACGGCCCACAAGAGCTCCTTTCCCGGTGCTGAGCCCAGGCCAGCCCCACCCGCCGCCATGCTGCTTGTCCCGGGCCCGAGTGGGGCAAGGCCCTGGACCCAGCCGCCGCCATCCGCCCGCATCCGCCGCCATCCGGGGCTCGTCGCCGCCACCCGGGACGCCCCGAGGCCCCCACGGCGCACCCCCGTTCGCCCGGGCCGCCCTTACACTTTCTTCTTGGCGCCCTTCTTGCCGCCCTTGGTCAGCCGCTTGTTCTTGCCGACCGCCATGGCGCCGCCCCACGCCCGGAAAGGCCGGGCAGCCTCCAGTCGCGCGAGATTATACGAGAACGAGGTTCGCGCGAGAATTGCGGGAGGCGCTCGCGGGGCGGGGCCGAGGGTCGCCGGTAGGGCGCGCGCTTAGCGCGGTGGTAGCTGCAGCTGCAGACTTGTTGTGTTGGCGGCCTCCACAGAGGCAGCCCGGTGTCTCTATGGGCTGCACTTGCCCCTTGCTGCTCGACGTCCAGCTTTTCATCCACCAGTAGCCCCGCGTTCTCTGCAGAAGTCATTCCCCAGCCTGTGTTGACACCAGGGATCTCCCCAGCCGAAGCGCAGGACCTTGCACTTGACCTTGTTCAGCTTCATGAGGTTCACACAACCCCCACTGACCCAGCTTCTCCGGGTCCCTGTGGGTCCCATGCTGTCCCTCAGGCATGTTGACCACAGTGCTCAGCTTGATGTCATCTGCAGACTTGCTGAGAGGGTGCACTGGATCCTGCTGTCACTAAGACACTACTGCACAGCAGTGGGCCCAGGAGCATCCCCTGAAGGACACCACTTGCCACCAGTCTCCACCTGGACATCAAGCCATTGACCCTGAACGTTAGCAGTTCCTCACCCACTGAACAACCCACCCACCAATACCTCTGCAATTTAGAGAGACGCATGTTGAGGGGGACCGTGACAAAGACTTTACACCAATCTTAATGGATGACACACACACAGCTTCTGATGTAGTCACTCCATGATAGACAATCACTATGTTGGTCAGGCAGGATGTGCCTGCTCTTGGTGAAGCCATGGCAGCGCGTGCCCTGGGGCCATGAGGGCATGACCTACACTGACTGGGAGAGTGCTGGGCAGTAGCTAATGCTGGACTCTCATTTAGAGTTCAGAATCTGGCAGTGGGCATGTGCTGTCTGTCTGTGGCTGTCCAGGCCAGCAGCCTGACAGCCTGTCTGAGCAAGGGTCAGTGTCCTCTGTCATGTGGCACAGGTGGCATGGCTGGGAAGGCTGAGGTTGTCAGGAAACAGACAGGTCACACAGAGTCCACATACAGTGAAAGCATTCTCTGACACGATTAACTGTCACCTGCTCCCATCAGTGTGAGGAACAATCACAGAATCACAGAATAATCATGGTTGGAAAGACCTCCTAGATCACCAAGTCTAACCATCCCCTACAACAACAAAAAACCTAATTACTTGATTGATTGATTAAGACAAACTAACCCCCTCCATACCTGCCACCAGAGCAGGGCATGAAGCACCATGTCAACCTTCCAATCCCTAATGACTATGATTCTACATATTTCTTAAATACCTCCAGGGTGGTGACTCCCTGGGAGGCTGTTCAGTGCCTCAAACACTCTTTCTGTAAAGGATTTCTTCCTAACATCAGATACAAACCTCCCCTTCCTCAACTTCAGGCCATTTCCCCTGGTTTTGTCATTAGTTACTAAGGCAAACACCCACCTCTCTACAACCTCCTTTCAGGCAGTGGTAGAGGGCAATGAGGTCCCCACTCAGTCTCCTCTCCTCTAAACTAACCCTGCCCAGCTCCCTCAGCCTCTCCTCATACGATTTGCTCTCTAAACCCCTCAGGAGCTTGGTAGCTCTGCTCTGGACACATACCAGCATCTCAGTGTTTCCTATAATGAGGGGGCCAGGACTGAACACAGTGCTTAAGGTGAGCCCTCACAAGCACCTCTCATCCAGATCTGAAGAGCAATGGCTGCTCAGGAATTTTTTCCCCCTCACTGAACTCCATGACATCTTTTGTTCCCCCAAAAGAGGGAAGCTCACAAACCCAGGAAACAGCAACAGGAAATTGCTCAACAGCTTTTCCCTTCTATAGAGGTTATGCCAAGGGTGCTAACTGGCTGTGCTTAGCCAGAGGCAGGTCTGAACGTGAGCTGAGAGCAGCTTTCACAAAGCTTCTTGCAAGGACCATCTGACAGCCCCTTCTCCCACTACTGAACCACCCTCAGGCTAAAACCACCACAGGTGGGAGAATGAGATGCCTGTTTAGACCAGCACCAAGCAGTTGAACTCTCCTGGGACAAGACTGGGCCACAGGTTGTGGTTTAACAACGAACCTCACAGCATCCTCTGGCAAGGATGCCTGAGGGTCCTGCAGGTAGGGTAGGCTCAAGTACAATAGCCTGCACCATGCAGTTAGAGAATGCCCTGAGACACAGGGCTGCTGCAAACCCATGTCTGGTATCCGGGCTTGTTTCTTCTTCTGGGGACGCCATCCCCTTCCTGCCCACAACAGGATGGTGGGAGGCAGAGTATGGTTGAGGAGAAATAATGACAGCTCCCATTTTGCCTCCATGCCCAGCAGGAGCAGGGTCTTGTCAGCCTCAGAGAGTCAGCACTGGGGCTGTGCTGGTCTTTCTTGCCTGAAAGACTTTGGCCACATGCCTGAACTGTTCCCTCTGCAGGGGCAGTACAACTTTGAGGAGTATCCCTCGAGACCACCATTGCCCAGGGCAACTGTCCATCTTGGTCACAGCCAGTCTCAGACCCTTTGTAGCTCCTTTGGGGAAGGTGGTGCCCAGGACCAAGCAAACTCTAGGCAAAAGCACACAAAGAGCCTGGGAAAGACCAGGGACATGTCTGTGCTGGGCTCAGATACATGTAGGTCAGGTCTGGTGGTAATGAACATTCAAAGGGTGCATCTCTCAGCAGCTGGAGGCCCTAAACCCGCCTGGACACGTTCCTGTGCAACTTGGTCTAGGTGATCCCCCGCTGTGGCAGGGGGTTTGGACTAGTGTCATTTTCCTAGTTGAATCACTAGCGGGGTCAAATTTGTCTGCTTATGCACAAGAAGGGCAGCTGAGGGTTCCTGGCTACTTGCTTTCTCTGTTCACCACTTACAGAATCATTAGGGAGTGGAAGGGACCTCGAAAGATCATCCTGTCCAATCCCCCTGCCAGAGTTGGATCACCTAGACAAGTCACACAGGAACACATCCAGGCAGGTTTTAAACGTCTCCAGAGAAGGAGACTCTACAGCCCCCCTGGGCAGCACCTTCCAGTGCACAGTCTCCGTCATGTCTTTGAAGAGAAGGATGGAAACCATTTGCACCCAGAGGTGCAAACCTCTGCTGGGCACTGTCTAACCCTCCCTCTGAAGGTGGGTGAGAGAAAGGGGTGTTGTGCTCATGGGCTCGGGCTGGCTTCTGGTTCTTTGCTTGTCTGTGCTTCAGCAGAGCAGCTGGGATCATGTGAGCTAACAGTGGAGCAAAACACATCCTAGCACTTCATGGGGATATGGACTTCCTAGGAAAGGGTCATAGAAGGTAGCGACGGATCGCTCCTGACGCAACACAGGGCAGCCGTGGGTGTGTTACAGCGTCGAAGGTGATCCTGCTGTGGCAGGGGGATTGGACTAGCTGATCTCTCGAGGTCCCTTCCAACCCCTGATGATTCTATGATTCTGTAAAGAGTGACAAGAACATCTGTCAGCTGCCCCGGGGGTGATGCTGACGCCATGCCCCCTTTCCTGAGAACCAGGTATCTTTCTGTGCTACCCAGGTGTCCTGCCCACTGTGGGATACGTGGCCAAGGCCAGAAGGCATGGGCCAAGACAACATGGGCAGGACCCACCCATGGGGATGTGCGCAACCAGTCACATGGCTTGTTAATAACTACCTAATGACCTTGGTGGGGCCCACCGTGGGGCGTGGGGCTTCCTGGATGCCTGACTTCTCCCGAACTGGACCTTGTTCTTTGCCCTGACCCTCCTCCTGGATCCTCGCCCATTGGGGCCAGTATAAAAGACGAGGAGCAGAGAAGTGGGAGGTATCCTGGAGACTCTGAGGCCGTAAGAGAATCAGAGGCACACACGCAGAGATGCGGGTGAGGGATGCGTAGTGGATCGGAGCATCTGTGGGATGGCGACCTTGAGGAACCCAAGTGTTCTTGGCGGGGAAAGGATACGTAGGGGTTCCAGGTTTGGGGTAAAGGGAGTATCTAGGGCGGATGTCCTGTAAGGGATTTGTTCTTGTGGGAAGTGCAGGACCGTAGGGCACACAGGGGTCCGTAGACTGTCCATAGAGACCCAGGCACCCAGCTGGGACCGGTTTCCATGGCAGTGGAGGTGGGGAGGGGGGCAAGCGGTTGTCTCGTGCATTTAGAAGGGATTTGTGAGGGATCCAGATTTCATAGAGGGGGAAACTGGTAAAAGAATCTAACACCCAGGGTGGAGCTTCTTTTCTGCAGATGCCCGTGGCAAGTTGGCCCCTGTGCGTGGTCCTGGTGCTGGCAGCACTGGCAGGGGCGGCGCGCGAGACCCGCTATGACAAGTTCCTGCGGCAGCATGTGGACTACCCGCAGACACCTTTGCCTGCGGAGCACCGCTACTGTGACATCATGGTGGCCCGCAGGCGGGTGATGGCCACGCAGCAGTCCTGCAAGTACACCAACACCTTCGTGCACGCTCCAGCCGAGAGGCTGGTGGCTGCCTGCAGCCAGGAGCCTGACGCCTACGGATTCTACAGCACCCCGACTGTGCTAAGCATCACCATCTGCCGCCTGCGTGGGAGGAACACCCGGCCTCCCTGTAACTACCGGGTTCAGCGGTCACAGCAGTACGTGCGTGTCTCCTGCCAGAGGGGGCTGCCGGTGCACCTCAACGGCACTTATGTCACCCAGTGAGGATTAAGGTGGAGCAGCTGGAGGTGGGGGATGTGGATTCTCCAACCCACTGTGGATGCAATAAAGGAGGTACCACAGGCTTGAGCTCCTGCATCAGCTTCTGCAATCCTATCCCTCTCTGGGTGGCCCTACTTCTGATGGCCCCCATCTCTGTCCAAGTTGGGTCTGCTCAGCATCCCAGCCCTGGCTTTTCCTAGCATGCTGGGTGTCCCATAGCCCTCTGAGGTGTCTCTGAACTCTCCTGTGCCCCACACACTCCTTTTTCCCAGGTGCTCCACAACCCCCATCAGTGCCCCATAGCCCCCTAGAGTCTCCCTGGTCCCCTGCATATGCACCCAATGCTCTCCCTTGATATCCTTATGCTTTGGGTGCTACATCGCTTTCCCAAATGCCCCATAAGGCATTTATGTCTCTCATGTGCCTTGTAAAGCCCACAGCACCTGTGGGACCATGTGCCTGTCCCACAGTCCTTACTCTCACAGACTTCTAGCCCCACTTGGGACCTCTTCATGGCTCAGGCTGCTATTTTATTCCCCCTGGGACCCATACTGAGCAAAGCAGTGGCCTGGGCTGCCCCCTGCACCTACAGAACACGCATGGGCACCTGAGCCAGCGCATTCTTGGGCTTGGGTATGACTTCATGTGTTCTGCTTGTGGTCACTGCCCAGGGCACCACGATGGAGATGCCCTGTCTTCTTTCCCCGTCATCGGCACTTACCAGGAGCAGGATCACCTCTCCATACCTGCTGGCGACACTGCCTGATGCAGCCCACCGGAGCGGGCGTCCTTGTTACTCGCGTGTTGTTTGCAGAGGGAGCCCTGAGCGCTCTGACAGAGGTGCGGCTGTCCAGGGGCTGTGCCATGGCAAACATCAGCCTGAACGCGCTCTGCACGGCAAATGCTCTTGGTAACCCTTTTCAGCTCCTCCCTGCCCAAGATGCCTCTTCCTCGAGCTGCTCCAGTGTTCCTTTTCTGGAATCCTGCGGCTGGCTCTCTGAAGGCCCTCCATGGGCTGGGGAGACCCAGCTCTCAGCCTCCAGCCTTGCACGCTGGAGGGCAGTCGGGGTATCTCAAGGGTGTTTGGGGCACCTCTTGCCTGGCGACTTCCAGCAGATGCACTTCTCCTCCACCTTGCTCCCTCCTGGTTGTGGAGGGAGCCTGGTGAGCTGGCTCACTCAGGAGGCAACATCTGGGGTCTCCCCAGGTAGAAGTGTCTCTGCTCTGTTTTTTTCTCCCTTGGCTCCTGAAGAGTTGGAAGAGGACTCCAGCCTCTCCATCTGTTCTCTGGCTGCTCAGACCATTCTGAGACTGAGAGAAAAAAAAGACCACCATAGTGCTTTACCCTACGAGCCTTGTGCTACAGGCATGGGAGGCATAGCACCCACCTTGGGGAGACCACTGTGAGCAACCTAGCCAGGGCCACCCCACCACAAGCCCTGTGCCTGCTGCTCTCTGGTGAACAAAGAAAGGGCATCAGTCTGACTGTTTCTTTCAAATAACTATTTTCATAGAATCATTAGGGATTGGAAGTGACCTTGAAACATCATCCAAGTAGTTCCTTTTGATATTTAGAAGTTGCTATGTTCCAGCTGACAACCACTGCCCCTCGTCCTATTACTAGATGACATTGAGAAGAGCCTGGGAAGTGGATGCACGAGTCAGATGCAGTGGAGCCAGAGTATTAAAAAAACCCCCAGAGCTCAATGGCTGCACTTGGAGCCATCCCAGGTTCTCCCAGCAGGCAGGGACATGCGCAGACTCCTCCCTAAGGGCATCTGAGGAAGTTCATTGCAAATGGGTGCCCAGCCAAAGGATCATTCCCTCCCACCAGCAGCAACCACAGCCAAAGGGATCTAGAAAAGATAAAGACTCCGGGTGAGAGCCTGGAAAAGATTCACAGAAAAATCACAGGGTCATTAGGGGTTGGAAGGGACCTCGAAGGATCACCCAGCCCAATCCCCCTGCCACAGCAGGACCACCTAGACCCAGTTGCACAGGAACACATTCAGGTCCACTTTTGCCTCATGGTGCTCAAACGTCACATTTGGTGAAGGAGCACGTCCACAGCGCACCCAGCCCAGAGCACTTTTAGTCCAGACACCAGCAGCAGGAAGACCTTCCTAGACCATAGGCCAGTGGCCCCGGTCTTTCAACATGCCAGCTCATCTCTTGCTCAAGGGACCTCAAGGGACAGGTGAATTACCAGGTGAAGGGAGGGAGCTGCAGGGATGGAGGGAGCAAAGCAACTTGGCCCTGACTTCCGCACCACCACTACCCAGCAAGGCCTCAGAGGTGAAGTGGGGATTTTCCATTTCATTAACTTTACAAGGGGTAATTCCCAGCAGGCGGCATCACTCTCCCGAACAGAGCTGTCCTGGGCTAGCTCAGCCGTCTGCAGCCAGCAGCCATCCCCATGCAGCCAAGCCAGGCTGAAGGAGCATCTCAAGTAACAGGTTCACGGTGGAAAAGCACAGAACCACAGGATCATTAGGGACTGGAAGGGACCTCGAAAGATCATCTAGTCCAATCCCCACAACACAGCAGGATCACCTAGACCAAGTTGCACAGGAACACATCCAGGCGGGTCTTAAACATCTCCAGTGATGGAGACTCCACAATCCCCCTGGGCAGCCTGTTCCAGTGCTCTGTCACCCTCACTGTGAAGAAATTCCTTCTCATATATATGTTCCAGCTGACATCCATTGCTCCTTGTCCTGTCATTAGATGCCACTGAGCAGAGCCTGGCCTCATCCTCCCGACACCCACCCTTCACACATTTATAAACATTAATGAGGTCATCCCTCAGTCTAGTCCCCTGCCGCAGCAGAATCCCCTAGACCAAATTACAGCTGATACACAGAAACAACAGATGACATTCTTGGCTTTTAAGAAGGGAGAATGGAAGCACGAAGCCATGAAAACCGTGAATTTTAAATCTGCCTTGCAATAGGGTGCTGTTTGAGTTGCTCTTGCTCACCAGGAGAAGGGGCCAGCTGCTCATCCCTGCTACCCGCTGTGGAGAGCACTGATGCTCCCAGGCCAAAGGGCTCTGATGCTTTAGGGAAGCTGGGGACCAGAGGACTGTTCCACGGGTGCAGGAATCATAGGGATTGGAAGGGACCTTGAAAGATCATCCAGTCCAATCCCCCTGCCAGAGCAGGATCCCCTAGACCAAGTCGCAGAGGAATCCACTGGAGTACATTTCCATTAGAAACATGCACACACACAGGCAGAAGTTTATTAGTCCCTGGACTTACTATATGAAAAGAAAAACCCCAACAAAAAAGTGTCCCCAGAACAGGGGGAAGTCCCCAATTCTACCTGCGTTCAGGTCAGCAGTGCAGAGGGTGCAACAAGTGCCCTGTGCTCTCTGGGCTGAGCGCAGGGCAGGGGCTGGCCATGCCTTTGCAGCCGAGACCCAGACCACCCCGTGCAAAGGATCTGCCAACCTTCAGCTGCAAGGAGCCCTCTGCGGCCTCCAAGACACCCCAGGTCAGAGCAGCTGCAGCAGTTTCAGCGTGTGCAAGAGGGATGTGGGCTCAGCAGATGCCAGGTACTGGCAGCACAGCCAGTCCTCCAGCTCAATGCTGCGCTCCGTGTCCACTGCCCTCTCGGCAAACTTCATCATGAGCAGGGCTCGCTTCATGTCCACCCAGTTCTGGAGGACCCGGCGGAGGGCTTCCTTATGGTTGAGGGGCTGCTCAGTGAGGTCTTTCCGGGGCCCCCACAGCAGACACTGCAGCATCCGCTTGGCCTCGGTGATGCGCACACGCTTGATGGGGTCTGCCTCCAGCAGCAGGTGAGCCAGCTGCTGCAGCCCCTGTGAGTAGATTGAGAGGCTGGGCAGAGCAGGGAGGTCCTCAGGGCTGTATTCGTGCTCCCTCAGGTGCACCTTCTCCTCGAAGGGGTTGGGCTGATGCAGCAGCTCATAGATGAGAATACCAGTCTGGAACTCATCGAACTTCTTGTACTGGGAGGCTGACACAATTTCCGGGGCCAGCCGGGCCTGACTCTTCTTCAGTTTGGAGTCTCCAGATGACCCTGGTTTCTGTTTTGCCTTCAGAAAATTGCTGATGATGAGGCGGGGCAAGTGTTTGTCGTCTTTGGCTTTCACGCAGCTCATGGGGGGTTTGCAAGGGACAAGCAGGAGGTTTTCCAGGCACAGGTCGCGATGGATGATGCCATGCTCCTTGAGATGCTCCAGGCCATTGCAGAGCTGGAGGAGCAAGAAGCAAACACGACGCTCGTACACCTCGGGCTTCGCTTGGTGCAGCATCACGGAATCCCTCACGAAGTCGGCCGTGGTCTGGCTCGGCACCTCGCGGGTGATGACGACCACACAGTCATGCTCACTGGCAGCGCGGGCAAGACGGACGCTGTCCCCCTGCGCGCTCCTCCCCGCGTCGGAGGCCAGCAGCATGCTGGAGGGGACGGAGGCCACAAAGTGCCCACAGTCCTGCTGGATATTGAAGTGGACCGGCACTGCGGGGCTGCAGTATGAAGCGGCTGCCTTGGACTCCTGGCTCTTGCAAATCTGTGAGGAGAGACCAGAGGGAAGTCTTGTCAGAGGTAGGTACATAAGCTCAGATCTGCGAAGGAAAACTTCAGGGGACGCTTGGTGTGCACTGGTCACAGAATCACAGAGCATCAGGAATTGGAAGGGACCTCAAAAGATCATCTAGTCCAATCTCCACAACACAGCAGGATCACCTAGACCAAGTCGCACAGGAACACATCTAGGTGGGTCTTAAATATCTCCAGTGACAGAGACTCCACAACCCCCATGGGAAGCCTGTTCCAGCGCTCTGTCACCCTCACTGTGAAGAAGTTCCTTCTCATACTGATGTGGAACCTCCTGTGTTCCAGCTGACACCCATTGCCCCTTGTCCTATCACTAGATGCCACTGAGCAGAGCCTGGCCCCATCCTCCTGACACCCACCCTTCACATATGCCAGCCTCAGCTCTGGAACTGGCTAACACTTACCTGGATGCAGCCCCACGTGCTGTGACTTGGCTGCAAGGGTAGCTCTGTTTGGAGTGAGGAGTGGACAGAGACTTCCAGCACTTCCTTCCCACCTAAACCTTCTCTGGTGCTAAGCCCTGAAGCCACTTTCATGTGTTCTTAAGCCACTCCACTCCCTTGCATCAGTGACTACCCTCAAACTCCTGATCAAGGCCAAGCAACAAGCTTAGATGAAGCAAGAAACCAGCCTGAAGCAGATGGAGTGAGAACCAGAGATGTGGTGGGAACTAACAGCAGGCTTAGAAGTATCATAGATGCATAGAATCATTAGGGACTGGAAGGGGCCTTGAAAGACCATCTAGTCCAATCCCCATGCCAGAGCAGGATCACCTAGACCTCACAGAACATTAGGGACCCTGAAAGACCATCTAGTCCAATCCCCCTGCCAGAGCAGGATCACCTAGACTAAGAGTGCAGCAAACTCGAGGGGAAAAAGCACTTTATAATCTGGATTCACTTGAACTCCCATGACTTTCGTTTTTGTTTTGTTCTGGCTTGAGCTTTATGGCTTCAGAGAAGATGAAACAAAGTGCAACTCAGGTTCCCTACAGGAGTGTCCATTAGTCCAAGGGGCCCTCTGGGCTTTCTGTTCGACAGGGTTTTCTCCAAAAGGCTTTATGCAGTGATGCATTTACAGCTCAGCCACAGGACCCAACGCCGGGCGGAAATGCAGCACAAGAGGTTTCAGAGCCCGGGGCACACCACTGCCAGCCCTGGCACACACGGAAGCCCAGGAAAACCACATCAGACTTGCGTCTTGAGTTAAAATAGATGCGAGAATAGAGGAGCAGGGCAAGAGGGCTGCTTTTGTGTTCCTCTAGCATGAGCCTCCATCTACGCATCTAATTCATTCAGAGGAGAGGATGCTGCGGAGATGGGGCATTTGAATCTCCATTAGTCTCTCTTCGCCGAACACAAATGCTCTGCTTACACTGTGGGAAGGGAAGCTTTGCAGGCTAATGCAGTGGAATGCAGAAGGTCTCCAAAGATAGAGCAAGGCCTTCCAGCCCTCCGCTTCTTCCTCTGCAGTTCCTTTCCGAGGCTTAGAAATGGCTTCAGTTGGAAAGGACCTCAGAGATCATCTAGTTCTAACACCCCTGTCATAGGCTGGGACATCTAGTGATAGGACGAGGGGCAGTGGGTGTGAGCTGGAACAGAGGAGGTTCCATATAAATATCACAGAATCACAGAATCATTAGGGATTGCAAGGGACCTCGAAAGATCATCTAGTCCAATCCCCATGCCACAGCAGGATCACCTAGACCTTCTCATATATATGTGGAACCTCCTATGTTCCAGATTACAACCATCTATCACTAGATGCCACTGAGCAGAGCCTGGCTCCATCCTCCTGACAGCCACCCTTCAAATATTTATAGACATTAATGAGGTCACCCCTCAGTCTCCTCTTCTCCAAGCTCAAGAGATCCAGCTCCCTCAGCCTAAGAAGGAACTTCAGAAATAGCTGAACTCAGAAATATCAGAAGGAACTTCTTCACAGTGAGGGTGACGGAGTACTGGAAGGGGCTGCCCATGGGGGTTGTGGAGTCTCCTTTTCTGGAGACATTTAAAACCCACCTAGACATGTTTCTGTGCAACTTGGCCTAGTTGATCCTGCTGTGGTGAGGGATTGGACTGGATGATCTTTCGAGGTCCCTTCCAATCCCTAAAGTTCTGTGATTCTGTGACTGGATCTAGGTGATCCTACTCTGGCAGGGGGATTGGACTAGATGATCTTTCGAGGTCTCTTCCAATCCCCAATGTTCTGTGTGACCCTGTGTGCGTGCCACAGGGAACACGGGCTGGACAGGAGCACAGCAGCTCTTGGGCTCCTCAAAGAAGGTTGCAGTGGATTGAGTTCTAACACACAAGAGAAGCTGCAGCTCTAGTGCTGCGAGATTTCCACTCTGCTCAGCTCATCCCCAGCTCAGCTCCATTCTGGTTATTTAATGCACTTCTTTTAGCTTCAAAGCCAGTTCATATTCCATCACTTCACTGAAACATCCCCTTGGGGTTTGTCATCATGAAAACGATTCAGCAGAGGTTCTTTCCTCGCTTAATGCGTCCCTGACGGTGCTCTCTGGGGAATTACCTGAGGGTTTGAAAAGAAAACCTGAAGTGCAAGCAGAAATGAGACACCCCCAGGGTTAAGTCGGAATAGAAGTTAAAGGCTCTGCGTTCAAGCAGCAACACGGGTCAAGAACCCCAAATCCAAGTGATGACCATGAGATGGGTTCCATAAGGTCACTTACCCACGCTTCCAAGAGCTGAACTCAAGTTCCAAGTGCCTCACACTTCCATTTCAACCACAGGTTCCACAAAGCTACTGGAAAGCACTTCACACCCAACCATACACAGCAGGTCACCAGGGCAGAGTAGAGGGGTAGAAGAACCTCTCTTGATCTGCTAACCACCCCTCTTCTGATCCACCCCAGGATGCTGTTGGCTGTCTTGGCCACGAGAGCACACTGCTGGCTCCTGGTCATCCTGCTGTCCACCAGGACCCCCAGGTCCCTCTCTCCTACACTGCTCTCCAACAGGTCAGTCCCCAGCCTATACTGGTTCCTGGGGTTGTTCTTGTCCAGATGCAGGACTCTACACTTAGCCTTGGTATAGTTCATTACATTTCTCTCTGCCCAGCTCTCCAGCCTGTCCAGGTCCCACTGAATGGCAGCACAGTCTGCAGGGGTGTCAGCAATACCACCCAGCTTTGTGCCATCAACAAACGTGCTGACAGTGCACCCTAACCCCTTGTCCAAGTCATCAATGAATAGATGAACAGGACTGGTCCCAGTACTAGACCCCAGGGGCACTCCACTAGATCCAGGCCTCCAACTAGACTCTGTCCCATTGACCACCACTCTCTGGCTCCTATCCTGCAGCCAGTTCACAACCCACCTCACTACCCGATCATCCAGTCCACACTGCCTCGGTCCAACTGTGAGGATGCTGTGGGAGACTGTCCATGGGACAGGTTCCATAAGGAGGCAGGCAGAGGCACAAGTGTCATCTTCCAAAAAGCCTGTCGTCACCTGTGTCACTGGGGCGAGCTCCTCACGGTGTTCAGCACAAAGGGACAGAGACTGGGGTGGGTTTCAGACCCCACTAGTCTGCAGCAAAAAGCACCGCAGCGGCGTTTGCTGCAGCCAAAGCAGCTACTACAAACTGACTTTGTGAGTGGCAGGGGAAAAGCGGCAGCTTTCGAAGGGCTTTCACTTGCCAAACGCCACCTGAGAGAAAGGCAAGCTGGCCACCGCCTGCTGAGGGTGCTTCTCAAAGGCACCCCACTAACCCTGCTTCACTCTCCTTCAAGCCCAAACACTAAGAAGGGGCGGGGGAAGAAGCCCAGCGATCCAGAGCCAGCTCAGCTGCGGAGCTCCGTGCAGCCTCAGCCCCTGGAGCTCTCTGCTCTGTTCTCCCCCAGGCCCGGGCACCTCCTCGGCGCGAGCTCACCTTCACGGCGTAGGTGGTGGAAGGGTCCTTGGAGCAGGTGGCACAGTAATAGATGGCATCCCCCGAGTCGCAGCAGGGCTTGCTGCAGGCCAGCTTGAAGAGCGACCAGTTGTTCTCGCTGAAGCGCAGCTCGTGCTTCTGCCCCCGCATGAAGCAGTCCTCGCACTTGGTGACCAGGCGGCGCAGGGACTCAGCGTAGAGGGCCCCCAGCTTGGAGTACACTCCCTCCTTGCTGTCGATGTTGCTTAGGAGGTTGTGGAGTTGAAGGCTGGAGCCTGATGACACCTGGCCAGAGGCGCTGAGCTGCGGGGAAGAAAGGGACTGGAGATTCCTGCTGGGGACGCCAGCCCCTGCGCTCTGACCGGTGGCCGAGCCCCGGTAGCCATTTCCTTTGGAGCCTTTCTCCAGGGACTCCGAGGAGGAGAAGGCACCAGGGCGGCCCCCCAGGCTGGCTGGGTGGGTGAAGGGAGGCTCCTCTTGGAGGCAGACGTTGCTTTCGGAGTGGCTGATGTTCAGCCGGGTGCTGGCGGCGTCGGCTGCTCTGCCTGAAGACACCTGCCCCCCAAAAAAGCCATCTGGGGAGGACACCGTTCTGCTCACTGTCTTCTTCTGGGGCAGAGGGGGCGGGCGGCTGGAAGCAGAGGCAGGACCATCCTCACCAGAGGCGGGAAGGAAAGGGACGGGGGGAAACGCTTGGCTCTCAGTCGGACAGGGCGAGTGGTTTGGCTCAGACGAGTGCCCTGGAAGAGACGGACACACACGAAGGTGCCATGAGTGGCCCTTGCAGGCACAGGTCCCTCTCCACATCCCTGCCACCCCCTCGCAGGTTCCATCAGGGAACAAAGCCACCAGCCAGGCTACCCAGGAAGAGGGCACAGAGTCCTCACTTAATGGTGATGGCAAAGCTTCTTGACAGGGTTGGGGTGTCATCGCATTTAATACGGCACATTTGCCCAGCAGGGCACAGGCAGCCGCCTAGAGAAGTGGCCGCCCCGACTCCCTCCCCTGCGAAGCGCTCACGGCACAGGAAAATGCCAGCGGAGGGTAAATATTTGAGCTGTGGTGTTGGTCACAGGGAGGGGGAGCGAAGCACCGCGGACGCCAGGGCGCTCCCAGCCGCAGCCCCTTTCACCCGCGAGCCTCAGCCCAGCCCGATAGGGAGTGACTCACGCACACGGCCCTGCAGCGGTGCTGGGGCAACCCAATGGGTGCCTCGAGCCATTTCCACCCTCCTGAAACAATCTCATTGCCCGACTGCTTCACTCGTAGGGCAGCCTGGCCCCACTGTGCTCCACTGCACCCTGAGCAGCTACACGTGCCACCTGCATATGGATTGCTCTGGGGTGGCCAGCTCTGGGGTGGCCAGCTCGTGCCAGGCAGCTGTAGCACCCGGCAACATCGGCCACTCTGCCTGAAGACACCTAACTCACCCGACCAGCTTTAACGTGCCTGGCCAGAGTGGAGAGGGGCAACAGGGTCACGTGGAGTGGAGGAAGGAGAAGAACAAAAGAAGATGAAGGAGAGAAGATCATCTGACACTGAAGTGAGCAGCTCTCACTTCGGGTCACGAGGGCAGAATGAACAAGGAGGGGAAGGGTCTGTAGGAGAAATTAAACACCACATTACAGAATCATAGAATCATTAGGGATTGGAAGGGACCTTGAAAGACCATCCAGTCCAATTCCCCTGCCACAGCAGGATCACCTAGACCAAGTCGCACAGGAACACATCCAGGCAGGTTTTAAACATCTCCAGAGAGGGAGACTCCACAACCCCCATGGGAAGCCCCTTCCTGTGCTCTGTCACCCTCACCATGAAGAAGATCCTTCTCAGATTGATGTGGAACCTCCTGTGTTCCAGCACACACCCATTGCCCCATGTCCTACCATTAGATGACATTGAGCAGAGCCTGGCCCCATCCTCCTGACACCCACCCTTTACATATTTATAGACATTAATGAGGTCACCCCTCAGTCTCCTCCAAGCTCAAGAGACCCAGCTCCCTCAGCCTCTCATGAGGGAGATGCTCCACTTCCTTTGTCTGGGGCAAGGGCCCACAGCACCCTGGGCACCCAGCAACTGGGGCAAGAGAGGTACTGATTCACATCATCTCCTAGAGACCTCTCTCTGACAGTGTTGTCAGCGCTGGGATGCCGGACTGCCTTGCGTGGCAAGCTCATGGTCTGCAGAAGCTGCAGTCATGTCTGCTGGACCTCGGGGTGTCTCTCAACACGTTTGCCTGGGTGGGGATGTGTGGCAGCCTTGGCAGTAGAGGGGACAAGTGCAGACTGATGGCTACCAGACCATGGTGATGGACAGGCACTGAAAGTGTTGCTATGTGCTCTGCTGACCGAGACCTATCGGATGTGCTCTCCCGTCCTGTGGTGGCAGCAGCTAATGGAGACTGTGGTTCTAAGGCAGCTGCTGCAGCTTCGAGCCTGCGTGTGACAAGCCAGGACAGGCTGGGAGCTTCAGTACCTGAGCCCCTGTGCATGGAGGTTGTGCCAAAGAGCCTGGCGGCGTGACAGAGACGATCGCCTGCTGTGGCCTGACATGGCCCTTAGGGTTCCCATGAAGCAAGTAGAGAGACACCTGGGGAGGTGCCTGCTGGCAGCTGAACCCTCCCTGGCAGCCTCATGAGGAGGAGGAGGAAGGACGGCTGGCTACCACTAGGCAGGTTTGGCAGCCGGGTTCGAAGAAAGCAACAGATCCCACTGTCTGCTGAGCTCGCCCAGAGCGAAACCCCATCGTGGTCCCACTAGCACAAGGCTGATGTGCCAGCAGAGCTCCAGTTTACGGAGAGTCCTGCCTGTCATTTGAGAGGTGCAGAAAGTTCTCTGAAATCCAGTTCTGGGCCCTCCAGTTCAAGAGGAATGTGGAGCTGCTGGAGAGAGTCCAGTGTAGAGCAACAAGGATGATGAAGGAGGTGGAACACCTCCCTTATGAGGAAAGGCTGAGGGAGCTGGGTCTCTTGAGCTTGGAGGAGACTGAGGGATGACACCATTAATGTCTATGAATATGTGAAGGGTGGGTGTCAGAAGGATGGAGCCAGGCTCTGCTCAATGTCATCTAATGGTAGGACATGGGGCAATGGGTGTGAGCTATAACACAGGAGGTTCCACATCAATCTGAGAAGGAACTTCTTCATGGCGAGGGTGACAGAGCACAGGAAGGGGCTTCCCATGGGGGTTGTGGAATCTCCTTCTTTGGAGACATTTAAAACCCACCTGGATATGTTCTTGTGCGACTTGGTCTAGGTGATCCTGCTGTGGCAGGGGATTGGACTAGATGATCTTTTGAGGTACCCTCTTGTCCCATATTGGTTGTGACAGCAAGTTGCTTCTTGGTTGCCCAGCAAGTAAAGACCCACCAGGTGTGAGCTTTCCTTCCCCCTGCACAATTTCCTGGCACGGTCTCACCCCTCCGGCTCCACATTAGCAGTGGAGAACTGGAGTTTTCACAGCTTCGATCCCAAACTTCACTGCTCTGTGCTGTTGCTCTTGGAAGGGCAGAACTTCCCCCACATGCCAGTTGCTCTTGCAGAGGAAATACCTTCCGAGCTGCCAAGCGCGTTGGTGCTTGTCCGAGCCACGCGCTGACGACAAGAGTGACTTCATAGTAGTTTTGTATTGCAGTTAAACGAGTGCAGGCAGATTTCCCCCACACACACACCCTTCAAGAAATAATTGGGAACACTGTGGGAGGGGGATAGATCACCTCTAGCACAAGACTTCTGCTGGTGTTCCTCAGATCTGTGGAGGACTTTCCACAGTGAGGTTACTCCTGGTGTCATGCAATACACGAAGCAAGAGCAGGATGATCATAGAATCATTAGGGATTAGAAGGGACCGTGAAATATTATCTAGTACAGTCCCCCTGTCACACCAGGATCACCTAGACCAAGTCAGACAGGAACATGTCCAGGTGGGTTTGAAATGTCTCCAAAGAAGGAGGCTCCACAACCGCCATGGGAAGCCCCTTCCAGTGCTCTGTCACCCTCACCATGAAGAAGTTCCTTCTCATATTGATGTGGAACCTCATCTGTTCCAGCTCACACCCACTGCCCCTTGTCCTATCACTAGATAACATTGAGCAAAGCCTGGCTCCATCCTCCTGACACCCACCCTTCAAGGACAATTGCTTTCAGATGGAGGCTATATCCAGGCAACAGCTATGGAATGAACGGTGTTGGCACTTGCCAAATGGAAGAGGGAAAAGCCCACAGCGTTGGCCTGGCTGCCATGTTACTCATGCAGAAGGGTGGAAGTGGAAAGATGAAGAGCTCCCGAGGGAACTAGGTGACTGGACCCTCACGACCACACCCCTGAACGTGCTGCCCTAGCAGTGGGCCTCCAGTGGAGGGAACTCCTTCCTCAGATCAGATGCTACATCTCCCACACCCAGCGGTCACTTACTGTCATCGCTGCCAGTCTGCGTGTCTGAGTCGAGGCTGTCGCTGGAGCCGGCAGTGAAGATGACGTAGGCACCCCTGAAGGGTGGGCTGAGGCTCTCGGCAGAGCTGTTGCTGGCCCTCTCCAGCTCGCTGTTACTTGGGTTCATTTTCAGAGCATGCCTAGGGAGAGCCAAGAGACATCAGGAGACGGACGCCCAAGACCTCCCGCACATGCCCGCACGCGAAGAACTCAAGCAAAGCTCAGCCTCGGCTGGGTCCTTGCCCATCCATGCAGACACTGCGCAGCCTTTTACCAGCCCACGGCACTTCAGTCCTGTGGGCTCTTCCCCCAGCACCTGAGGATTGGATCCCGCTGACGAGAGAAGGACAATTGCCTTGTAGCCCTCACACCAGCCCCCCAGGCCACACCAGCTGCACTTCGGCACAAAGAGAACCAGCAAGTCCATGGCACCCACACCTCGCCTGCACCTTTCTTGCCCAGTGCACGTGGCTCCTGCCACATTCCATCCTGGCCACAGCTGCTAAGAAGCCGGGACGCCCCGGCATTGCCCACAGTCAAGTTCTCAGAAGGAAGGGAGTGGCCCTGCTCCTCCCATGTTATGGAAGGGCAGGCTGAAGCCTGGGTATCAGGACCCAGTGCCTCCATGGAAGAGGAGTCAGTTCATCCTTCGCAGCTGCTGTCTTCCCAGTAACAACCGACATCAGGGAGGGGAAGCACCTCTGCAGAAAGCATCGGCCAGGCTCCACACCTAGCTCACAGCTCCACAAGCAAAACTTCCAGTTTCCCATCCTCACCAATAAATAAATAAGCCAACAAGCCACAAACTGGCTCTACAACCTCCCAGGTCTCAGTTTGCACCATCAGCTGTAGGCAAGCAGGACTTCTTTTTTTGCCAAGATAAAGAATTTCCCTGGAATTTGCCTCATTTTTTGTTTTCCTCCTTGGAAAGCAACAGAAACTGTTGAAGCCAGGGAGTACATGAGAGCAAAACCGCTCCTGGCTCGTGTGCAGTTCAGGCTCTCTATCAGCCAGCAGAGGAGCTCGTCTAGCCATGTTTTTTAAGTAAAGCTGCCAACCTGCTGATAACATTCATAGAATCATTAGGGATTGGAAGGGACCTCGAAAGATAATCTAATCCAATCTCCCCACAGCAGCAGAATCACCTAGATCAGGTCACACAAGAACATGGCCAGGCAGGTTTTAAATGTCTCCAGAGAAGGAAACTTCACAACCCCCCTGGGCAGCCTGTTCCAGGGCTCTGTCACCCTCACTGGGAAGAAGTTCCTTCTGATATTTATACGGAACCTCCTATGTTCCAGCTCACACTCATTGCCCCTTGTCCTATTACTAGATGACACTGAGCAGAGCCTGGATCAATTCTCCTGACACCCACCCTGCACATATTTATCGACATTAATGAGGTCACCCCTCAGTGTCCTCCAAGCTCAAGAGACCCAGCTCCCTCAACCTCTCCTCATCAGGGAGGTGCTCCGCCTCCTCCATGAACACATTGTCGATTGAGAACATGAAAAGGGCAGTGGCAGACTCCTAAAGGGAGTCCTAAAAGGGACTTCCAGCAGCTGTCTTGCTGGAAGGTTCCTGGTGTTTCCTAACCGGATGACTGAATGACTGCTGAGAAAGACAAACAAAATTCACTACCCTTCTCTCATGGCACCCAGTTCACAAGGGTCCCTTCCCCTTCCAAACCCCCTGAGCGCCACTGATGTCACCGGTGATTTGTTTGCAAAGACTGAGCAGTGCTTTGCTCCCCCCGTGCAGACACAGCTCTGACTCTCTTGCTCACAGCAAGACACGGAGAGCAGGAGCGTTCGGGGAGCCCGGAAGAAACTTCTGCCAGACTTCCTCGTTTGCCTGAGCAGCCTCAGTCTAAAAATACTCAAGCGCCGGTGAAAAGGCAGCTCTAACGGCCACCTCAGGTAGAACCCAGCGGAGACACTGCTCTTGCACCAGTGAAGAACGTCCCACGGCAGATGATTTACACAGCACCAAAGTCACAGGGAGAAGACAGAGAGAGAGAGAGAGAGAAAGAGAGAGAGAGGTTCTAACTGTCACAATTAACATTGTTGAAAGCGACTGATTAGACTGACACCCATTTCTTTCCATGATATCTGTATAAAGATCTAATCTTTACCCTATAGCTCCATCTGGTATTTAACTTTGAATAATCTGGGGGCAAAGCAGTCCATGTGTGCACACTCATGCAGGTGGCGGCAAGAATCGAGGGAGAGCTGGAATTCACCAGGAGAGAAGACGATTTTACAGGAGAGGCCGTGGTTTCCTAACACATCTCCTTCCCGGCTCCCACCCCCCACGAAAGAGAGTCGGTGCCTTTCCGCTCCTGCCCCATCACTGAAGCACACACGAATGCGCAGAGCTGCCTTACCATTCGGGCACCCAGGGAGAGAGGGGACTTTGCTCGGGGCGCTCCCGGGTCCGCAGCGCGCAGCCACACCTACTCCTGCGAGCAGCCCGGCGGCGCCCGCCAGCCCCGGGCTCGCAGCCGCTGCCTGCGCTCGCTGCCGCGGTGCGGCCAGAGGCACTGGGAACCCGTTTCCTCTCCGCACCGCTGTGACTGCTGTAGAATGCAGTTCCTGCACAGGCGCCCCGAAATAGACATTGTTTGCTGCCTGGACGACATCCTGCTCTTGTTTCGGAGGTCGCAGCCGGACCAGCTACCATGGCCTGGGAGTATCTCTGCTATCCATCCCCCTCACTGCTTTACATCCTCCTCTCCACTGTACACCCCCCCACTCTTTTCCCTCTGAGCTGCTCAAAGCCCAGCCTGCATCCCACAACGATTAAAGTGACACCTATTACAATTCCACTTCTGCCCTGCCCGAGCTTGCTAACATCTGCAGGCTCCGCTCCCCCTCAGAAAGATGCAGCAGGGGTGAAATCAGCTCAGATTCAAAAATCCACACTCGGCACCTTCAACGTAACCAGCGACTTCAAGAACAGCACCAGAGCCCCGCTCATGTGTCAGCACATAAAGAGGAGGCCACAAGAGCCAGCTCTCCTAAGCTAACAGCTGTAAGAGACAGGATTTCCAGCTCTCCAAACCATTCTGGTGGCCTTCAACGCACTTCCATTCGTCGACATCCACCAAGCGACGTGAAGGCAACCCTTCCCCTGTTCACTAGTCCCCAGGTTTCCCATCCTAAACATCATCCAGCTGGCTTCCACACGATTCCCACAGTCCTGCCTGAAATGAGCCCGGGTTGGAAACAGGGGTCTTATTTTAAACGAAGCAAAACACGACCAAGCGCCACAGCTTGGAAGTCTGCGATGTTATAGAGGGACCTGGATCATTTGCCACGGCCCATGCGCTGCGCCAGGCCGTGCTTTGCCTTGCCCATGAGGTCAAGCGACTATGAAATGCTTGGCTGCACATGGCTTGACATACTGAGGTCCCACCTGCTGCTGCTGCTGCTGCAGGATGCGGCACTGCCAACTGCGTGCCTTGCGCTCCTTGGGCAGGGAGCAGAGGCGATCCTCACAGCGCGGCTCCCCTTACCGCAGCAGACGCTCGTGCCTTGGGATATCCACCCGGGGACCCCTCGGGCTCCAGGCGTGCCTTTGGCCGGGGTGTTTCCTGCCCGAGATTAGACACTCGGATCTGGTTACCTTCCAAATGTGCAACGGGCAGGGAGGACCTGACTCAGACCCAAGAGATGAAAGGTTCCTGCTTGCTCCTTTCCAGCAGCCATCACGCATGCAGCCTGTTGGCAGCGGTGAAGGATGCTGGAAGGCTTCTCTCCACAGCACAGGCTCGATCACAAGGAGCACCCGCTCTGCAGTCCCACACAGAATCACAGGAGATTAGGAACTGGCAGAGACCTCAAAAGATCAAAACTTGGAGGATTCGATGATCAGGTCCTCAATGAGATTTTTTCTGTGGTGGGTGCTGGGGTGATGGTCTGTGGGGCACAGGGGGAGAGAGAGAGCTCTCACGAGGGTGCCAAGAGCTTTTAGGGGGGGCTACTCTCCATCTCAGGGTGGCTCTGGGCTGATGCTCAGCCCCCCCCCCCCCCATCCCCACAAAGCC
>VXBP01003264.1:0-58130 GCA_013400115.1 Rhinopomastus cyanomelas | reverse complement strand
TGGGCTGTTTCCCCCCCCCCCCCCCCCCCAATTTACAGAGGCTCCTGCTCCCACGCTGCCCTCTCTCTCAGCAGGGAAGAGGGAGCCAGGGGAGCCAGATCGAGTAAAGGAAACTCTCAGCCAGGGGTTCTGTGCCCCCCAAACTCATTCCGAACCGGGACACGTCCCCCCATCCACCTTTCTGCCAATCCCCCCGCCACAGCAGGATCACCTACACCAAGTCACACAGGAACACATGCAGGTGGGTTTGAAACGTATCCAGAGAAGGAGACACCACAACCACCCTGGACAGCCCCTTCCAGGGCTCTGTCACCACCACTGAAGAAGTTCACAGAATCACAGAATCATTAGGGATTGGAAGGGACCTCAAAAGATCATCTAGTCCAATCCCCCCGCCACAGCAGGATCACCTAGACCAAGTCACACAGGAAGACATCCAGGTGGGTCTTAAACCTCTCCAGAGAAGGAGACTCCACAGCCACCCTTGGCAGCCTGTTCCATCACCCTCACTGTGAAGAAGTTCCTTCTCAGATTGATGTGGAACCTTCTGTGTTCCAGCTTACAACCATTGCCCCTCGTCCTATCACTACATGACGCTGAGAAGAGCCCGGCTCCATCCCCCTGACACCTACCCCTCAAATATTTATAGACATTGATAAGTTCCTTCTCATATTGATGTTGAATCTCCTCTGTTCCAGCTGACACCCACTGTCCCTTGTCCTCTCACTAGATGCCACTGAGAANCCTGGACAGCCCCTTCCAGGGCTCTGTCACCACCACTGAAGAAGTTCACAGAATCACAGAATCATTAGGGATTGGAAGGGACCTCAAAAGATCATCTAGTCCAATCCCCCCGCCACAGCAGGATCACCTAGACCAAGTCACACAGGAAGACATCCAGGTGGGTCTTAAACCTCTCCAGAGAAGGAGACTCCACAGCCACCCTTGGCAGCCTGTTCCATCACCCTCACTGTGAAGAAGTTCCTTCTCAGATTGATGTGGAACCTTCTGTGTTCCAGCTTACAACCATTGCCCCTCGTCCTATCACTACATGACGCTGAGAAGAGCCCGGCTCCATCCCCCTGACACCTACCCCTCAAATATTTATAGACATTGATAAGTTCCTTCTCATATTGATGTTGAATCTCCTCTGTTCCAGCTGACACCCACTGTCCCTTGTCCTCTCACTAGATGCCACTGAGAAGAGCCTGGCCCCATCCTCCTGATGCCCACCCTTCACACATTTATAAACATTAATGAGGTCACCCCTCAGCCTCCTCTTCTCCAAGCTCAAGAGACCCAGCTCCCTCAGCCTTTCCTCACAAGGGAGGTGTTCCACTTCCTTCATCATCTTTGTGGCTCTGCGCTGGACTTTCTCCAGTATCAGTGGTTCTTCCACTGAGCTCACCCCCACAGACTGCCTGGGCACAAAGAGTGGAGTCTCCTCTCTGGAGGGTTTGGTAGCTGGAGAAGGGCTACACTCTTGGGTAAGACACCCCTGGCTCAGCCACAGGCACCACAGTGGTTGAGAGACAAACACACGTGGCACAACGTGTGGCTGACAGCCGCAGGAGGCGAGGGTAGTGCCAGAAGGCTCTGAACCACCTGGCTTTAGGGCTTAGGGCTTTGCCAGAGATCCTCAATGCCCTGACCTCCCCGCTCACTTTCCCACAGGCTTTCTAGCAGAGATGCTTTCAGGGTGAGTCAGAAGCAATTGCTGGAGCTGGCACAGCCTGAACGCACCAGGAGCAGACCCTCCAAGGAGCAGAAAACATTCCATGGCTTTCAGGACAGATCTCGGTAGCTCCACACGGAGAGCAACAGTGGGGCTTGGAGCACAACTGGTCCAAGTCACCTGAGCTAAGTAGACACCCTGATACATCAAGGAGCTCCCTGCTTTCAGTCCCAACCCTTGTGGAAGCAGAAAGGAACCTCTGAGCACATCAGGCAAGCATTCCCGTCCCGAAGGCTCTGCCCAGCTGCTCCTCCATGACAGGAGCAGGTCCTCGCACTGCAAGTGGAAGAAGCTGCCGGGATGAAGCCAGGCTCTTCTCAGTGTCATCTAGTGATAGGACAAGGGGCAATGAATGTCAGCTGGAACACAAGAGGTTCCATATAAATATCAGGAGGGTGTCCGAGGACTGGAAGGGGCTGCCCAGGGCGGTTGTGGAGTCTCCTTCTCTGGAGATGTTAAAACCCGCCTGGACATGTTCCTGTGCGACTTGGTCTAGGTGATCCTGCTGTGGCAGGGGGATTGGACTAGGTGATCTTTCAAGGTCCCTTCCAATCCCTAATGCTCTGTGGCTCCATGAATTCCACCACCCTTCCAGCCTGCCATCTGACCTCTGCTCTGCAAGGGTGAAAACCAAGGTCTAGAGACTTTCATCAGGCAACTTAGCGCTTCCTACACAGTAACTGCTTGACAGCGTCATGGAATTCGTGGTGGTCCTCAGCAGCACCTCACATAGCAAACAGATCCCCAAGCCATGAGCTGACAGCAGTCAGTAACCGCAGAAGAATGTTCATGGGGTCAAAGCTCATCTGCACGCTCCCATGCCTGTGGACCTTTTTGTTCCCAGCCTCCGCCAGACATCACAGCGGAAAGTCCAGCACCGAGAAAAATTGAAGCCTCTCCTTCATCTCTTCCATTTCCTTGAGAAACTCCCTCACACAGGTCTCCTAGCGCCTGATTTCACCCTGCCTGCAGAGCCTCCAGGAGAGTGGCGCAGGCAGGGCTGCCTGAAGCCAGGTAGCTCCTGCACCTGGCAAACTCCAGTGACTGGGGGAACTGCATCTTTAACCTTGAAAGCACAAAGACTTTAGAGCCAAACTCAAGAGGCAGGTTTCAGGGGCCCTTCTATTAGCACCGAGGGAAGCTGCCCAGTTCTACCCACAAGAGGAGCTCGCAGCCCTGCGTTTGCTGTTCTGTTCAGCAGCAGAGAACTGCGCCAAGCAGGAATCAAGCTGTTCTGGAAAACACCAGCCACCCCAGACACAGACCCCAAATATCGGGACCCAGGGCCATACCTTGCAGACCCGGGGGGCTCGTGCAAGTGCGTGCTGCATTCAAACCAGGGCTTGCAAAAAGCTCTGGCAGCTTTTCAGGGCAAAAGGGGAAGCAGTTTCCTGGGCACACAGTCCCTTCCTTCGGTCCTGAGAACCCACCTTTGAGTGGGACAGGAAGAAAGAAAGGAAAGGAACAGGAAGCACCTCCCAGTCAATGGATCACAGAATCAGTAGGAATTGGAAGGGACCTCCAAAGATCATCCAGTCCAATCCCCCTGCCAGAGCAGGATCCCCTACATTCAGTCGCACAGGGACATGTCCAGGTGCGTTTGAAACGTCTCCAGAGAAGGAGACTCCAGAACCCCCCTAGGCAGCCCCCTCCCCGCAGCAAACATCCTGACTGCAAGCAGTTAATAGATCGGGGTGCACCCACTCTGGCTGCCAGCAGTGAACAAACTGGGGTGCACCCACTCGCAGTGCTGTACCTGAACTGCTTTTTCGGTGGCGGTGGCGGCGGCAGCACGAACCCCACACCATTGCTTTTGTCTTTAGGTAGATCGAAGGAGAAGGACAATGATTTGCTGAGCCCGGTCCGGCTCTCGAGTGTTGGGCTATTGTCCGCAGCATCGGCAGCAGTTCTCTCACCCTCAGCTTCTGCTGGCCACAGGTGGGTTGCAAGCTCCTGTTCCTCCTCTTCCTCCTCTATCCGGCACTGCCTGGGCTGGGCAGGGCTGTAGTATTTGTGCCTCTGGTCACACGACGAGCCCAACTGGCCTCGGCTGGACTCCTCTGCAGATACCCCATTAACGTGAGTGCACAAGGAGAGGGGCACCCCAAAGGTGCCTGAATCAGAAGAGCTCCGTGGCAGCAGCTGAGTGCTCGCTCTGTCGCAGCCGCTGTCGTCACCAAGTCTTGCCGCCTGCGAGCTCGTCGGGGGCGCGCGGAGCCCCTCGCTGCCTGCCTGGCTGTTTCTGGACAACTTTGGTGGAATGGCTGGGCTCTCAGCAACAGAGGTCTTGGCAGGAGCTGCCAGGTGAAACCGCTGGCTGTTTTCACTTCCAGATGCTTGGAAAATCTCTCCAGGCTCAATGGCAGGCGAGGAAGTTCCAAACTCAAGGTGAGAGGTGGGGCTGACACACGGCCACTGGACTCCCACTGCCGAGTCCGGGCTGCTGAGGAATATTGTCTTGTGGTCATCCTCCGTGTGCGCGGCCATTAGCGTTATCTTCGCTGCCACCTGGCCAGTGGTGTCCTGGTAGTCCTTCTCACCACCTAGAGCCCAGCCTCCATCCCTCCGTGACATGTCTGCTTGCTCCTTGCCAGCACCGTGGGCCAGCTTCTCCGCTTTTGCCTGGCCGCCCACAGCCTTCAGCTGCACCTTCTTCCTCTTGGTGCTCTCCGCGTAGATGGGATCACCACGGGCTGAGTCGGCAGCAAGGCGAGGGCACTGTGGCTCCACCAGAGCCTGCTGAGGGGTGCTTAGACCCTCATGCCAGGGGCCTCCCGTGGCAGAGGGCTCTCCAGGCAGAGGCAAATCCTCATCCTCCAAGGACAAAGCCAAGGTAGCCGCCTTGATGCTCTCTGTGCTATCTGGGAGGATGGCAGGCTCAGCATCGAGAACCAGCTTCTTCCTCTCTGAACGCACAGCAGAGGGGAGAGGATCATCCTGGTCCTTTGCGATGCAAAAGGCCACATTCACAGCTCTGAGCTCCTCTTCACTGAACTTGACAGCTTTGCCTTTCGGACTGGGAATCTTAGGAGCATCCCACTGCCTCCAGCCACAGGGAGCAGGACTCTTCCTGTCGCACCGGGCACCCTTCCCCTCCACACAACGTGGCTCTCTGCAGCAGTCCGTGATTGAACAGTACTCACCCACTTCACCTTCCAAGCCACAAGAGATGTGACCGCTGTCACCCTCCAAGGGAAGAGCTGCTCCATCTCTGGCTGGGGAAGAGGGGTTTTGGCTGGAGCCTGTGGTACTCCTGTCTCCCAAGGCAGGCTGATTGGGGCAGCATGCCTGCTGCAGCAGGGCAAACCTGTCTTTGGTCCTGTCCTCCTGCTTGCTCAACTCACCCACAAGCACCAAGCTGTGGATGGAGACGTTTCTCTCCACTCGACTCTCCAGGCTGCGCAGACCCACCATGGAGTAGCTAGGAGGGCAGCAAGACGAGCAGTCACCGGGCGGCTTGTGAAGGAAGGGCTTTCTCAGGCCACCGCTGCCAAAGGGGTCGAGGCAGACCCGCTGCGGATCTCCTGGTTTCAGAAGGAGCTGCTTGCCAGAGACCATCCCCCAGCCGACCTGCATGGGCCAAGGAGACAAGTGAGCTGTCAGCGCATACGTGTGCAAAACCCAGAGGAAAATCCAAAGCAGGAAGGGAAAAAAGCAGATTAAAAAGCCCAGCTCCTCAGAACCATAGAGTCATAGAGTCATACAGAGACATACAAAGTCATAGAATCATTAGGGATTGGAAGGGACCTCAAAAGATCATCTAGTCCAATCCCCCTGCCACAGCAGGATCACCTAGATCAAGCCATACAGTCAGTCAGGGTTAGAAGGGACCACAGGATCATCCAGTTCCAATTCCCCTACCATGGGCAGGGACACCCCACCCTAGATCAGGCTGGCCAGAGCCTTATCCAGCCTGGCCTTAAACACTTCCAAGGATGGGGACTCCACCATCTCCCTGGGAAACGCATTCCAGGCTCTTACCACTCTCATGGTGAAGAACTTCCTCCTCACATCCAGTCTAAATCTACCCATCTCCAGCTTTGCTCCATTCCCCCTAGTCCTGTTGCTACCTGACATCCTAAAAAGCTCCTTCCCAACCTTTTTGTAGGCCCCCTTCAGATACTGGAAGGCCACAATAAGGTTACCTGGGAGCCTCCTCTTCTCCAGACTGAACAGCCCCAACTGTCTCAGTCTGGCCTCATAGGAGAGGTGCTCCAGCCCTCTGATCATCCTCGTGGCCCTCCTCTGCACTCGCTCCAGAATGTCCACATCCTTCTTGTAATAAGGGCTCCAGAACTGGAGGCAGTACTCCAGGTGGAGTCTCACGAGAGCGGAGTAGTAGAGGGGGAGAATCACCTCCCTCGACCTGCTGGCCACACTTCTCCTGATGCAGCCCAGGATCCAGTTTGCCTTCTGGGCCACAAATGCACACTGCTGGCTCATGCTGAGCTTTTTGTCCACAAGCATCCCCCAAGTCCCTCTCCTCAGGGCTACTCTGCAGCCAGTCTCTGCCCAGCCTGTATTTGAGTATATGTAGAATCATAGAGTCAGAGTCATCTGGAGTCATCTAGAGTCACATAGACTCACTCACAGATGCTCATAGAGACTCATTAGGGATTGGAAGGGACCTTGAAAGATCATTCAGTGCAATCCCCCTGCCAGAGCAGGATCACCTAGACCAAGAAGAACCCTCTGGCGCTCGCTATCTGTTTTGCTTCATGCTCTCACCACCAATAACTACTGCAAAACCCTTCCTGAACTACACTTGTCCTAGTTTGTGAACCATTGGCAGTCCCTACGTTCAGAGCCATGGCGGTGCGAGGGAAGGCATTCTGCTTCCTTTTGCTGTGGGTTCTCTGTCAGAAACATGTCCAAGTTGTCACCCCACAAGTGAATCACCCTGCGATTAAAGACTCAGAGGCAGAAGGAGTATTTGCACCTCTCTGCTTGTTTTCACACCACACTGCTGCTCTGGAGCTGCACACTGCAGCACAGACGCAGGCTGTCACAGGGTAGCCTGGGCTAGTGCTGTGGCTATTGCTCAGCAGGAGTAGGAACAAGGCACTGGGCAGGGAGAACCTCTTGACATGAGGGAGACCTATGCTGCTTGTCAAGGGAGTGTGAGAGGCAGAGGGTAACACTCGTCTACACAGCACCACCTTCCCCGTGGGGCAGAACCTGCTCCCACACTGCAACACTCAGCCTGGGGCCAAACCTGAACCCACAGCTCAAACCCTGCCGGCGACGGCAGCCTGTACTCATGTGCCCTTTGCCCCTAGAAGAGAAGCAAAGGAGAAGGTCAGAAGAGAGCCAGTGACTCCTGATCTTCTTCTAGGGCAAGGACGGGAGACACAGGCACAACCACAGCACAGGCAAAGTGACAACAGCTCATGCTTCCCTCTTCATGGCTGGGGCAGTGCTGATACTAACTGGAAGGGAGTGAACTGCCTATCTTGACTGCAGCGGAAACCAGCAGTGTCCAGAGGGCTTCACTGTTCCAGCAGCGGTGAGGAGCCCAAGGTGCTGGCCTAGGAAGATAGGGAACTTTCTTCCTCACCCCTGAAGACCATGGATCCAGCTAGCACTGACTGCAGCCAGACAGCACTTCCCTGCAGAATACCTCCCCAGGAAAAGCCCTTTAGCCTGCATCCTCATGCAAAATCCGGAAGCTCCTGAGCAAACAGTGCGTTTTCAAGATCCCTCGCACATGCCTTGCGAGCAGCAGCTCGCTCACCTTCAGCCAGAGACATTCCAAGAAGCCAACATACGGCTTAAAAACCTGAGTCAAGACCAGGAGGGGAAAACAAAGGGACGGAAATGGCTTTAACAGATATTCCTAGCCCTACTGAGAAGAGGAGAGGTAGGCAACGAGTAACGGGAAGTGGTGCTTTGACTGGATTAATCATTACCTGTGACAGATCTGCATTCACATTCACATCCGCCCACGCGTCAGAAACATCCGAGTTTATCATCGTTGGCTTCACAGCAATTGTTGGCTTCGAGAAGAGGGAAGTATTTACACCTTCGTCTTCCAGTATGGGGCTATCCAGCTTGGTCCGAGCTCCATTCAGGAGCACGCCACAAGCCGCCACGTCCACGGGTGTCTGCAGCCGGTGGGAACTCTTCGAGGTGAAGCAGTTTTTGCAGGAGCCGGGCTTCCAGACGTGCTCCACAAAATCACTGCACGCAGACATCTTCGAATCCTCGCAGCTCAGACCGAGAGCCCTCTGCGTCCTCCGCTGCACATCTTGCTGTGTGCTTCCCGGAGCCCTTCTCAAAGACCACCTAGCCGTCTGGAAAAGCACAACACTGCCTGATTAGTTTGGTACCACCCCCAGCCGGGAAGATTTTTAACAGAACAGGTGATAATTACACTTCATCTGCCTTCATCACAAAGGCTTAACACTTACAAGGCTTCCTAGCTTAGGCAAAGCCCTCACAATCACTTTGAAAGCCTCAACTTGTAAGCACAGCTCTGTAGCAGAGAAGACATCAAGTAAGCAGCATTCCTGTGCTATTTAATTCTCCACTAAGGAGCACGTACAGCAGGGCTCAGTGTGAGCTTTAGATCAAGGGTAAAAGGAAGGAGCGCTCGGAAATAGCTGCTCACAGTCTCACACACAAAGCCAGGCAGGAAAAATTCCTTCTCCGAGGTGGCATCGACTCTCTGGAAAAAAAAAACGAGGCTTGGAGAGGCAAGGACCAGAATCAGCGACTGTGTAACCAAGGGGACTGGCAACAACCTTCCTTCACCCAGAAGCCCCACTGGGATCGCTGCCGTGGTAGACAAAGGCTTCTCTCCCACCCAGTGCAACAGAGAAAGGCAAGCAGCATGGCTGGGGCTGGCACCAATTTGAGCAAGTGCCTGGCAGAAATCTCTCTTATCTGGTTTGCCAGGAGCCACAAATAACAGTGTCAGCTCGCTGAAACGGTTCATTGTCTGCAAGGGGAGAAGCGGTTTGCTCTGGGATTACTCAAACAAGAAACCCTTAGCATCTTCCTTCCCCAGGAGGAAATGCCCCAGGAGCAAGACATTCCTACATTCCTGCTCCCCCCTCGCCTCACAGCCAGGTCTGATAGCATTCAGCCAGCAGCTACCTGGAGCCAACAACTTTGGAGATACTTCAGACAAGTCCACGAAGCAAAGTGGATTAGGGGGGAAAGACCAGAAAATGCAACTAGGTGGGGGAAAATGCAGCCAGCTGCTGTGGATGTCAGGGCACACAGGGCTCCACAGACTTCTTACCCGCTTAACCAACTTTATGTCATCTCCTGGCCAGCTGACGCCAGTGCAAACTGAAGCTCTTTCCCTGAGGGTCTCCCAGTGAATAGGCACTTTTAGACCCCAGCCCTGACTGCATAAGCACACAACAGACCAGCCTGATCTTTCAGTGCTTCCTCCATGCAGGCGCCCTGCAACCACCACCGCTATGGGCTCCTTTGCACCTGCATGCGCCTCTAACAAGCCTGTGCTTCAGCGAAGCCTGTTGCCTCTGCACTCAGAGATGCCCTGTCCAGCCTCTCCAACCACCCTAATGCATGGTGTGGGAGATGGTAGAGGAGAAGAGCCAGTGACACACGCCATTGGGAAGGAAGGCTTGAATCAGCTAAAGGACAGCAAATCACTCTCGGACAAACCCCAACACCTTCCACTAGATTAACACCACCGGCAGGGAACACACCTTTCAAAAAACACTCTGCTCTTTGTTTCCTTTCAGGTCTCGCAAGCAGCAGCAGCATCAGCAGAGCTGAACAAGTGTCCTGAGCAGAGCCAGCAGAGAAAAAAGGCAAACTCAAAGGAAGCAAAGCAGGGACTGAAGCCAGAAAAAAACTCTTCACTTTTGGTTTAATAACCAAAACTGCCAACTGCCTTTTAAAGACAGGCACTTCCCTCGCTGACGCAGCCGCTGCATCCCCGCTACCTAGAGCCTGGCACAGGCAGCCCCGGCCCTGCACCCCGGCGGGGCAGCTGCCCCCCGCACCGACATCCGCGTCGCCCAGCAGGGAAGCCGGGGAAGCCAAGAGTCCGGAGCCAGTTCCGAGGCATCCCCGGCACCCTCCCGGGGCACCGGCAAGGGCCCGGTGTAAAGGTTACCTGTTCTCTCGGATGATGTCGGGATGCGGTAGACAGACGCTCTGGCGCAACCCCCTCCCCGCTCCAAACCTCAAATCCCCCAACCTGAGCAGCTCCGGCTGCCGGACGGGGCGTCCACCAGCGCCGGGAAAAGTTTACCAGGCAGGGTCCGCCGGGGCGGTGCCGGTGGGGACGGAGGCTCCCCCAGGGTCGGCCTCAGCCTCCCCGCCCTCCGCCCGCATGCTCGGTGGGCACCGGCACGGCCCCGCCGCTCCGGACCCCCAGCAGCTCCGCCCCGAGCGGCGGCGGAGTCCCTTCCCAGCCCCGGCTTTGTCCCGGGAGCCGAGGCCCACTGGCCATCCCCCGACCCCGCTCCCCACTCACCAGCCTGTGGCGGCGGAGCCCTGCTCCCGGCCGCCGCCGCCGCCGAGCCAGTGGCAATCCGGGCCCCGCGTGGGCTGGGGGCAGCGGCCGCCCCGCCCCGGCCCGCCCGACGGCCCGCCCCTCTGGGCACAGCGTGGGCTGCAGCCGGGCTCGGGGGTGGGTGGGATCCCCGCTTCATCTCAGGCTAGTACCCCGCGGCTACCAGCCGACTCGAGAGGATGCGGCCACTCACGGGATCCGGCAGCCCCGGACGGAACCCGCGACCCTAGCGTGGTCGCGTCCCAGCGCACAAACACCGACGCTGGTACTGGACCCAGCTGGGAGACACCGGGAGCTCGATCATCCTCGGCTAGGCTGCCAGCGAAGTGCAGCCCGAGGGGTGGCCGTGGAAGAAGAGAAGGTTGTGGCGACTGGAAGCGGGATTTGATCCCACTGTGTGAAACATTGCGGAGAGCAGCTCAGGAAACCCCCACACTTGGGTTGGCCGGGGAGGCTGAGGAGGTCACAGAAAGACCCCTGTAGGGTCTGGGCTGTGTGTCTAGGGCAGGGTGGAAAAGGAGCGGTTTTCCCTCAGTCCGGTGCCTGCTCCATGGTGCCTGTGCGACTTGGTCTAGGTGATCCTGCTGTGGCAGGGGGAATTGGACTAGATGATCGATCTCTCGAGGTTCCTTCCAACCCCTAATTTTCTGTGATTCTGTGAACAGTTTTGAGCATCTAAATTCTTGAAAACTAGGGAAAACAACCTCATGTCCACCCTTGCCCTGGTCAGCAACTTGTTAAGCCACCTTCAGCACAACAAAGCTCACACGTTTCAGGAGAAAACAGTGGATTAAAAAGGCGAAGAGGCTTGTCTAATGGGCAATACAAGCCCTGGACGGGAAAACAGAAGCTGGAGGTATGCACAGAGAAAAAAAATCCCTCTTGGGAAACTATTATCCCAGTAAATTGTTCCCCTTCAGGGAATTTTGGCAGCAATGCAGCTTGCAATCCTCTTTGCTTGCCGACATCCCGACTGGCTGGCTCCCTGTAGTTACGGCTCTCTGCTTGTGCTCTCCTTTCTTTTCTCAACCAGTTATTAAAACAGGCCAGAGACCCCCACAGCAAGCAGAAACACAGAGAAAACACGGGATCTCCTCCCCTGAATGTACCATATTGCCATGAAGACACCTGCTTCACACACCTCCCGCTCCTCCTCTCATCCAAGCTGCTCATGATCCATCTGCGGAGTCTTTTTGCCTGCAGGACCCCAGGGCAGGCAAACCCAAGCGGGTGAGTGAGCTCTCAGAAATGCCTTTCTCATGACAGAACCGACTCGTGTATGAGACGGGAAATTGAACTGGCAAAGTGAGTGGCCCAAGTTCCCAACATTTTCCCTGTTTTAAAAGGTTTGGAGGAAAGCTGGCTCCAAGCCACCCAGCCTGGGTTGGTGCTGAGGTATGTACAGCTGGCTAGTTTGGGAGGATGAGAAAGCTCCCCAGATTCTAGGATCTGAAATTCATACCTGGGAGTTCAAGAGGAGCCTCTGCCCTTCGTGATAAGAGCACAATCATTTTCTAGTAGCCAAGGTGCTCTGAGTTTCTCAGCATGCTGGAAAATTGAGTCTTTCATTGAATCACAGAATCATTAGGGATTGGAAGGGACCTCGAAAGATCATCTAGCCCAATCCCCCTGCCACAGCAGGATCACCTAGACCAAGTCGCACAGGAACATGTCCGGGTGGGTTTGAAACCTCTCCAGAGAAGGAGACTTCATGACCCCTCTGGGTAGCCCCTTCCAGATCTCAGTTTCCACTCAGGGTGCACAGATCTCCTCCTGGCCATGACCCTGGGGTGATATCCTGCCCCTGTCGGGACTCCCACTTCTCCTGAACACAGAGGGTAAATCTTCAGGTTGCAAGTCGGGGGGGTATCATCTGTGCTGCAACCGTTTTGCCTGCAAGAATAAATGCACCTGTGGTGGAGTTGGGGCAGCCAGTGCCAGCACCTACCAGTGGCCTAGTGAAAGAGCAATGGGCTGTCCACACATAGATGAGATGCTGCGGCTCGGTGAGCTGCCCTGGCCAATGCACATGTCCCTAGAAGTTTTCCCTCCACATGTTGCAGACCCTTTCATTATTCCAGGGATTGGCAGGGTTTTTTGCTGTGCTCCTCTTCCCCCTCCGCCTTCCCTTTTCTGCTGTGCTTGTTGCTCTCTGCTCCCTGGTCTTCAGCCAGCTCTTGGGGAATATTGTTCCCACCTCAGCACCCCATCTTGCTGCAGAAAGAGAGTAATGGGTCCCCTTTTGTTTAAAAAGCACTGTGAGACCCAGCTCCTAAAACCTTCTTAATAGTCAGCACCTCTTTCCTGCAGATTAAAAGAGTCAGCCATAAAGAGTGAAACAGTGTGGTCTCTCATAGGATGTTAGGGGTTGGAAGGGACCCAAGAGATCATCGAGTCTCTCAACCACCCTCCGAACCACCCTCTGTGGGAGTTAACATCAACATGGTCTCTTAACCACCCTCCATGGGAGTTAACATCAAGGTAGTCTCACAACCACCCTCCATGGGAGTTGTCACCCCTCCTAACATCTGGAGGCCCAAAGAAGTATCTCTGTGGGACCCACCTCCATTACAGAACAGGAATGAAGCCCTAAAGGGATGATGCAACCCAACGTGCAGGTAGCAGTTCCCCATCTCACCCTGGGTACCGTGACAGGGATGAAAATAGGCGTAAACCAATACAGATTAGTGCAGACCAGTACAAACCAGTGTGCCAGTGAGCGACAGGAACTGCTGTTCCTAGGCTCTGGGACTGTGTTGAGGGGGAGCTTGGCTCTTTGTGCCCAAGAGCAACAGTGGCTGCTAAGACATGGCGGGATAATGGCTCTTTTGACGGATGCTTGGGTTGTGCTCTCGGGATGTGGGGGGGCTGTGGAGGGGGAGGGAGGGGGCAGCGAGGCATATGACAGTGCTGATAACAAGTGGGCTTTGTGTGCTGTGGCCAGGAACTCTCGCAGCTGCACTAGCCCCCTCGAGGTAGTTTGGGTGGGAGAAGAGGCTACATAAGCTCAAGCAAATGAGCATGACCTGGTAGAATTTGAATGGCTCCATCTCTCTAAAAAGGGAAGCTGTGGTGGAGCATCTCCTCCTGCCATTCACGCAGGGGCATTCGGGGGACTAGGGGCTGCTCTGGACTGGTGGGCTGCCTGCCTGCGTCTCCTGGACAGAGGGATGCCCTTGAGCGTGTCTGTCCAGTTTGCTTCCTTCCCCCGTGAAGCTGGTGAATACCTGCAGACCACGCTGATCCGAGGTTCTCACCCGTCTCTTGCCAGCACTCCCAAGGTGTTGGTGGTACTGACACGGAGTCTGCTGGCTACCTGGAGCATCCCCTTGTGGGAGAGCAGCAGGGCAAGCACCAAACCAGCTCAACCCCACTGGCAGTGCAGTGAAAAGAACAGATCTGGGGGTGGGCACCACAGCAAAGCCAGGACCACCAGAGCACTGAGTAGCCAACTGATATTAACCTCGTGATATTAGTATGATATTAATATCAGTATTATTAACATTCACTGATATTAACCCTGGCTCTGTTTCACCTGACATCACTCGGTGACAGTGGGTTTTCCGTATGACGCGTAGTCGCTGTGGATGAGGAGAGAGTGGTGATGGCAGCTGGCTACAGGCTGACCAAAGAAACACTCCCCTTTTCCCCCCAAGAAAAGAAATCCAAGATGAAAAACCCCATCCCAAAACCCACACGCACTTGGCTTTTGTAATCCCTGTCACAACAGGGTCTCCAAGCCAGGAGATCACAGGATCACAGAACATTAGGGATCGGAAGGGACCTCAAAAGATCATCTGGTCCAATCCCCCTGCCACAGCAGGATCCCCTACATCCAGTTGCACAGGAACAGATCCAGGTGGGTTTTAAGCTCTGATTAAGCTTTGAACAGCTAGAGGATTTGGAGACAGGACTAGCTAATCCAATCCTGATTCCAGCTCCCATCAGGACAGACGTGGGCAGGAGCCCTCCATCAAACTAGTTGCAGGGCAATGGGTGCTTCATCCATCGCCAGACACTGCCACCTTCCCCGGCCCTGGCTAAACCCCACTTTCTTGCCCATGGGCCGGGAGAGGGAAGGACTAAACACAGTGGGGCGGGAGCGCAGGCTGGCACGCAGGTGCAGAAAGCTGGCAGCTGAACAAAGAGAGATCGCAGGAGCCGATACGGGCGCACGCAGGCTACGGTGCTTGTCAGCACAGCTCTCGGAGAGCAGCACCAAAGGCGAGGGGAGGGGGGTGGAGGAGGCGGTTTCTCATTCATGGGAAGATACTAAGATGCCCCAGCAATGGGACACCGGCGCCTTGATTAAAACTAGGACCCCCGAGCAGGGCTTTTATTATCGTGAGTGGTCCTTGCTTGGTGAGCTGGGAAAAGCACTGGGCTCACCGCTCTGCTGGGGCATCCTTCAGAATGGACTTCTAAGCTCTCCTGGCCACCTTGGGGAGAAGCAGGGCCCTCATCTCTAAACAGCTCAGTGGGCACCTGTGTCCAAGCCTCTTCCCATTCTGAAAGGCTGAACCAAACCTGATGTCTTGATGAACATCCCCAGCCTCCGTTGGTTCCTCTTTTCTAAATGCTGCCATCAAACCTCTCACCTGCCTTTTCAGGGTGTTTTAAAGACACCTAGCTCCTGGTTTGCTGAGGCACAGAGACTCCCTCGCTAGAGGCAGGTCTCCGCTTGCAGAGCTGGTGAACCGGTTCCCTGGGTGTGAGTTGCACGGGCAAGCTCTCCCACGCACGGATGGCTCTCACGTGGCTCGTGGGAGACCGGCTGCTGAACACCAGCTCTCTGCAGAAAGCAGATGGGTTTGGCTGGATGGTCTTTCGAGGTCCCTTCCCATCCCTAATGTTCTGTGGTTCTGTGAAAGGTTGGGAGGATCCCAGGATGCTGTGGTTCTTCCAAAAAGACTGATTCTGAAGCCAGGACTGAGGACAGCCAAAGGGCAAGATGCTCCTTGGTTTTTCAGTTGTCCGAAGACAAGGGTGAGGAACTGGACCGAGGAACAGTCGTGACAAGGGGGGGCATGGGTGATGCGCTGAACCAGGCTTTTTCAGACGGTTAACAAGAAGCCTTGCAGAGCGAGCTGATGGTCTTTGACCAGTGCCAGGTGAATGTAAATAGATGTCAAGCACCTTCAAAGGTGCCAGCTTGGGAAAATGGAGCCACCAGCCTCTCCCATTCCTCTGGCAGGAAGATTGGACTAGATGATCTTTCAAGGTCCCTTCCCATCCATGATGCTCTGTGATTCTGCCAGTCTAGTTGCTGGGACCCTTATGGAATAAACAGCAGCCTCCAGCACTGCAACAGCAAACCCCACCTGATCTCACACCAGAGCACTCCAGGGTCTGACACTCCTGGCACCCAGCAGACACAGCTGGGTCTGGAAAAGCCACTGCCACAGAAGGAGCAGATGCAGTGACACGAGAGTCATTTTCTGCCTCTTTCCAACAAGACTGGCTTTTTCCCCAGCTCCTTGGTGGTGCTTGGGGTTTACATTCGCTGGGAAATGTTTGCTCCTTGCACCCCTTCCAGTGGAGCGTGGGAAAAGCTCTCACCCGAAGCAAAACAACCACGGGAATTTGCTTTCAAGTCTATTCTTCTCACTCTCTTTCTCTCTCAGTGAAAAGCCCTGAGCTGGCTTTTTTTCTTCACAAGGCAAGTCTTTTAACCAAGGCAAAGTGGTGCTTGTCTCTGGTGCTGTCGGCGGAGTGACGGGCATCAGGAGGAGCTGAGGGGCACAGCAGCTGCAAATCAGCCAGGACAGATAGGGGTCGTGTACGCCTTGCCCCGCTCCCTTTTCCAGGCAAGGGAGATCCTGCTGTGGCAGGGGGATTGGACTGGATGATCTTTCAATCCCTCATGTTCTGTGATACGGCACTTTTCAGTGGCAAGAAGTAAGAGCTTCAGTGGCATTTGACTCCTGAATCACAGAACATGAGGGATCGAAAGATCATCCAGTCCAATCCCCCTGCCACAGCAGGATCTCCTACATCAAGTTGCACAGGAACATGTCCAGGTGGGTTTTAAATGTCTCCAGAGAAGGAGATTACACAACCGCCCTGGGCAGCCCCTTCCAGGGCTCTGTCATCCTCACTGGGAAGAAGTTCCTCCTCAGATTGATGTGAAACCTCCTATGTTCCAGCTTACAACCATTGCCCCTCATTCTATCACTAGATGACACTGAGAAAAGCCTGGCTCCACCCTCCTGACACCCACCCCTCACATATATATAGACAGCTGTGCAGCTCTCCAGCTGTGCAGCTTTATTTTCTCCTTAGAGAAAACCAAGTGATCTGTCTCCGGCAGTGCAGGTGGACACTGCAGTGAAGGTTCTTTCTGTGCCCAGGGCTGCTGCCCCTTGCCTCTCCCCACAGCTGTCTCTCCTCTGTTAATGGGCAACCCTAGGAACCAGCAAAAGGGCAGCTTTAGCCACTGATACGACTCAAGAGACCCACTCTATGGCCAGACAAAAGAGGGAAGAACACCCTTTATACCTGAAGCTGAAGGCACGTCTCACCCTTCCGGACTCTGTCCTGCAAGCAACCTGATGCCCACAGCAAAACTTCCTGCGTGAGACTCCCTCCACAAGAGGTGCCTCCAGTGAGCAGCTGCAGGAGCAGCCAGATCCCGGAGGAGGTGTTTGCTCTCTCCATCTTTGCCCCACGACCCACACACTCCTCTTAATTGCTAGAACATCAACAAACGACTTGTGGTATCGCACCGTTGCACCAGTAACCTGAAACTGCCTCTCAGGGAGACAGCCAGCACCCAGCTCCCTCTGCTCATCGCTGACTCAGCCGCAGCCACATCCTTCCCTCGCTCCGCTCTGCTGTTCGGCAGCCCCTCGCTCCGCTGCTAATGAGCACAGAGAAGAAAGCACAGAGCTGCCATTTAGGACCCCGCTCAGACACCGAACCGTCTCTGCGCATTAACGATCCCTTTCAAAAGCCCCTTCCTCGCACGCATCCCTCCCCCCCCCGCCAGCCCCTGATGCTTTCCAAGAGATCTGAGGTGCGCAGCAGCACGGTGAGATTTCAATACAGCCCGAGCACGACGTGAGAGCGCTCAAGCGGCTTTCAAGCAGCCTCTCTGTCTGCAGCAGCTGCTTTGAAGGCGAGATCGCTCCAGCACTGCTCGGGGAGCTTCAAAGAGAATATTTGGGGCTGATTTTGACACGACTCGGAAGAGGCAGGGAGCCTCCTAATGCAGTTCCCTCAAAGGACAAGTGCCAGCAGAAGAATGTGTCAGCTCTCACCGTGCCTCCCTCCTGGGGGGCTGATCCAGCAGGACCATCCAGGAGAGTCTGTGAGGACCAGAGCTGTCTGTGCCTGTGGGATGCCTACAGAGTACCCTGACCTGGTCCATCTTCACAGGCTACTGCAGGAAGATATGTTTGCTGACCACTAGAGCAGACTACCCAGATCACAGAGTCGCAGAACATTAGGGACTGGAAGTGACCTCAAAAATCATCCAGTCCTATTTCCCTGCCAAAGCAGGATCCCCTAGATCCAATCGCACAGGAACATACAGAACATTAGGGATTGGAAGGGACCTCGAAAATCATCCAGTCCAATCCCTCTGCCGGAGCAGGATCCCATAGACCAGGTTGCACAGGAACATATAGAATCATAGAATCATTAGGGATTGGAAGGGACCTTGAAAGATTATCTAGTCCTATCCCCCTTGCCAGAGCAGCATCCCCTAGACCAAGTCGCACAGGAACATCCCAGTTCTTATGTCAAAAAGGCAGTGGACACTCACGTCCTCTTCGGTGTACGCAGGCTTATCAACCTTTTTTTGCTCCTGTTCCCTGGTTCTCTCCTCTGTCTTCATGCTGGGAGCTGCACCAGGCTGCTGGTGCTCCCCTGTGGGGCATGTTCACAGCTCAAATGAAGCAGTGGCTGACAACAGACAGCTAGTAGGGTGCGAGACGAGGCACCACACGTCACTGATGAGAAGACTGTTTCACAAGCAGAGTGCTTGTGAACCTGCGGAAAAGGCTCGTGCAGAGCATGGGGAGAGGCCCACCTGCACCAAAACAGGGCAGGAACAGAAGACACCAACTGGATCGCTGCCAGGGACGCTGAAATGCCAAGGTGCTGTGCCAGGCTGTACCGTGCAGCAGACACAGTACCTTGGCATTGGTACAGACTGACTCTTGGAGCGGTGCAGGAGAAAAATCACAGAGGGGAGGGAAGACACTGGCAGCAAATTTCCATGCGGTTGCCTTCCCTGGGGGCTGTTTTAGTTAAGATAAGACTTTATGACTCAAGAGCAGGATCAGACAATCTTAGTCTCCCTTGGTATTTTATCACTGGGCAATGATTTATGGACTAGGCTAGTAGCAACTCCAGCCAAGGCAGAAGAAATGGTACGATCAGAAGTGGGTCTTGTTTGGCTTTGCAGTGGTAGCTGACACCAAGCAGAACATTACTCTGAAGCACAAAATCATTAGGGGCTGGAAGGGACCTCGAAAGATCATCCAGTCCAATCCCCCTGCCACAGCAGGATCCCCTAGACCGAGTAGCACAGGAACATATCCAGGTGGGTTTTAAGTGTCTCCAGAGAAGGAGACTCCACAACCCCCTGGGCAGCCCCTTCCAGTGCTGAAAGACCAGCCTTGCAAAGACAAGCCTGCTGGCGCTTTGCTGGGCTGCAGGCGCTAGCTGTCAAGTGAAGTTCTCCGTCTTGTGTAACACCAGACAAACTCACAACCCAGAGGGAACCTCTGCCGTAAAAAACCCCCATCACCTTCTCTAAAAACAAACATTAAAGACAGGTACCATTTCTTCCTGAATGGAAAGCCTTGGTCACTGTGCGAGGTTTAGAGCTGTTGACCATATCGGGTTAGAGCTGTTGACCTCATCTTCTAGGCCCATGGGCCTCTCCTCTTCCAGGTCCCTCGCCGAGATGGGTCAAAACACAAATGGGAGTGGTTGCCCACATTGCGGGTAGAAAGTTTTCAGAGCTGCTGGAAGTTGGAATTTGTGCCGTGAGCAAGACAACTTCTGCGGAAGGGGTTAGCGGATGTTGTAGGTGACTCATTGTCCTCTGTTCACTGCCCAGCTCCTGAGGCACTGCTGGCATGCAGAGGCAAGGTGCTTCTGGGTGTATCAGAGGGCCCAGGGAAGGATACGGGTGCTAGTTAGCAAAGACAGGCATGGTTATGTAGAGAAGAAGGTGCCACTACTGCTCATGGTCTTCAGTGAACTTCCTGGAAAAATTAGGTCTTCTGTCTCCTGCTGGGCTCCAGGACATGACTCCAGATTCTGTTGTCTTGTCAGGCACACAAGCTGCAACACTTTGCCTTTCCAACCACAAGGGTGTCTGACAGCTTGAGCATCCAAGAGGTTACTCTGAGAGGCCAGAAGAATGGTCAGTTCTAGAGGAGGGAAGAAGAAAGAGCTCAGTGTCAGATCGTATCTGCATCAGCCCTAGCTTCTCACTTTATACCGGAGGGCACAGTCACACAACAAAGAGAAACAGAGAGCACAGATGGTTTTGCAAGGCCGCTCGGTTGCCTTGCACATGTCCCAGGGCATAGGCTGTAATTATTCCTGATCCTGATCACTGCTGCAGCAGCAGAGACACAGCAACCGAACAGGCACAGCACCCGCAGCACTCCAAGCAGTCCTGGCCAAGGGAAAGGGTGCAAGCATTCCCAGCACCAGCTGTTAGACCCCAAATCCTGGTCCTCAGGAAGCCCTGAATCATTAGGGGTTGGAAGGAACCTCGAAAGATCATCCACAGTCCTATCCCCCCACCACAGCAGGATCACCTACACCAAGTCACACTGGAACATGACCGGGTGGCTTTGAAATGTCTCCAGAAAAGGAGACTCCACAACCTCCCTGGGCAGCCCCTTCCAGGGCTCTGTCATCCTCACTGGGAAGAAGTTCCTTCTGATATTTATATGGAACCTCCTGTGTTCCAGCTCATACCCAGTGCCCCTTGTCCTATCACTAGATGCCACTGAGCAGAGCCTGGCTCCATCCTCCTGACACCCACTCTTCTCACATTTATAGACATTAATGAGGCCACCTCTCAGTCTCCTCTTCTCCAAGCTGAAGAGACCCAGCTCCCTCAGCAAGGAGATGCTCCACTCCCTTCATCATCCTCATAGCTCTACGCTGGACTCCCTCCAGCAGTTCCATGTCCTTCCTGAACTGAGGGGCCCAGAACTGGACACAACACTCCAGATGTGGTCTCGGTAGTGCAGAGGTAGAGGGGGAGAAGAAACCCTCTCAATCTGCTGACCACCCCCCCCCCGCTTCTGATCCACCCCAGGATGCCGTTGGCCCTCTTGGCCACAAGAGCCCACTGATGGCTCATGGTCATCCCCTGGAAGACTACTGCCTCCATCACATGTAGAGTTGAATCTAGAGGTGAACAACTCACCGAAGGGATCAGTTCTCCTCCACAAAACACCAAGATGAAAAGATAACCAGTTGAGACTTTGCAGTTTCTCCTGCAGGCACCCACAGCCAAGCTCCTACCCCGGCATCTAGCCATCATGATGAACAGAGAAGGGATCGGGAAAGGGGCCAGGATTGTGAAAGAAGAGGTTCACAACCTTTTGGGGTAGCAGCTGAAGTGCATCTGAGCTACAGCAACACTCATTGTCAGAGTAACAACTGTCTCTGGCTCCCAAGCCTCGTTCTCCAAGAACTGCTGGAGGGCTAGAGCGGAACTGAGGAAATGGCATGGAACGAGCACAAGATCCTGCTATCAGGCCTGAAGCTGAGCTGCAGATCCACCACTGGGTGCCTGGAAAATCAGCCTGCACAAAGGATTGATTCAGAGGCATCGAGGGGTTAACACAGGGACTGACAAGCAGGCAACTGGGGTTTCTGAAGAGCTGTTTTATACCAAACCCCTGAAGTTTCCTGTCTCAAAGATTTAGCAGATAAAGGGGCAGTGGCAGAAGCAGCTGTTTTGAGCTCCACAGTGGACTCTGTGTTATCCTGTTCAGACTTCTCCTCAGAAAAGGAAATTCCAGATGGATGTAGAGTTGGGGCAAAAATAGCACCTTGATCTGGCGGCAAGAGTGATTTGTGGCTCATAGTTTGACTAGAATCACAGAACAATAGGGATGGGATGGGACCTCAAAAGATTATCCAGCCCAGTCCCCCTGCCAGAGCAGGATCGCCAGAGCATTAGAGATTGGAAGGGACCTCAAAAGATCATCCAGTCCTATCCTCCTGACACAGCAGGATCACCTACACCAAGTCACACAGGAACATGTCCAGGTGGGTTTGAAATGTCTCCAGAAAAGGAGACTCCATTACAGCCCTGGGCAGCCCCTTCCAGGGCTCTGTCATCCTCACTGGGAAGAAGTTCCTTCTCAGATTGATGTGAAACCTCCTGTGTTCCAGCTCACACCCAGTGCCCCTTGTCCTATCACTAGATGCCACTGAGCAGAGCTTGGCTCCATCCTCCTGACACCCACGCTTCACACATTTATAGACATTAATAAGGCCACCTCTCAGTCTTTTCTTCTCCAAGCTGAAGAGACCCAGCTCCCTCAGCCTCTCCTCAGCAGGGAGTTGCTCCACTTCCTTCATCATCCTCATTGCTCTACGCTGGATTCCCTCCAGCAGCTCCGTGTCCTTCCTGAACTGAGGGGCCCAGAGCTGGACACAACACTCCAGATGTGGTCTCAGTAGTGCAGAGCAGAGGGGGAGAAGAACCCCTCTCGATCTGCTGACCACCCCCCCGCTTCTGATCCACCCCAGGATGCCGTTGGCCCTCTTGGCCACAAGAGGGCGACATTGCCGGCTCAGCCCGAGAACAAGCAAAGAGCACAGCTGTCTCCTGCTCGTTGCTCTCTTAAGAGCAAACGCCTTAATAGATCTTGTCTTTCCTCCTGCAGCCTCGGCCGTACGGCCTGTGGTTTGACTTACGCAGACTACTAGACTATACACTGCACAGGTCGGGTACAAGCCCCATAGGCTGCAGTTACAAGCCATCTGCGTTGTGGTTGCAGGACTCTCTCAGCACCGCAGGAGATCAAAGTTCGTGCATGTGAATCATGTTTACAGTAACTGGATGAAGCCCATCGTGAGGCTTTCGCCTCGCCAGTTCCAACATGCACTGCACCCTCGGGCACTGGCACTGCCCTGTAGTTCCCCAGCTCAGTGGTCCAGGGACTGGACCAACAGGCAGTTTCCAGAGCCAAGCACAGTTCTAACTGCTCTCTTCTCACCATCTGAAAAGGGCTGCACCCAGCTCAAGAGTCCCATGTCCAGACCACTGTCAGCCACATCAGCGCTGAGCAGGATGAAAACAGAGAAAGCTGTGAGAATGCTTTTGACGCCGTTCTCTGGGCTGAAAGCAAAGGCTTAAGAGTGGCCCTGGGCAATCTGGCAAGTCCACGTGCGGCGCTTGGGAACTGAGAGACTTTAATGGATGAGCGACTACCTGGGAGGCACCTAACGAGGCTTCCAACAATTCATTCCCAAGATCTGGTCTGAATCATGATCAGATTCACAGCTGGGCTGCGAAGAAAAGAATGGGAGCACCCTCAGTGCTCACCGGTGGATTCACTGCTCTCTGCAGGCATCACAGAATCACAGGACAGGAGGGACTGGAAGGAACCTCGAAAAATCATCCAGTCCAATCCTCCTGACACAGCAGGATGACCTAGATCCAGTCACACAGGAATGTGTCCAGGTGGGTTTTAAGCATCTCCAGAGAAAAAAACTCCGTTACAGCCCTGGACAGCCCCTTCCAGTTCTCTGTCATCCTCACTGGGAAGAAGTCCCTTCTCATATTTGTATGGAGCCTCCTCTGTTCCAGCTCACATCCATTGCTCCTTGTCATATCATTAGGTGACACTGAGCAGAGCCTGGCTCCATCCTCCTGACACCCACCCTTCACACATTCGTGGACATTAATGAGGTCACCCCTCTGTCTCCTTCAAGCTCAAGAGACCCGGGCTCCCTCAGCCTTTCTTCAGCAAAGGGGGTGCTCCACTTCCTTCATCATCTCTGTGGCTCTGCACTGGATTCCCTCCAGCAGCTCTGTGTCCTTCCTGAACTGAGGGGCCCAGAACTAGACAACACTCCAGAAGTGGTCTCTGCAGTGTAGTATAGAGGGGGAGAAGAACCTCTCTCGATCTGCTAACCAACCCCGTTCTCATCCACCCCAGAGTGCTGTTGGCCCTCTTGGCCACAAGAGGGCGACATTGCTGGCTTGTGGTCGTCCTGCCGTCCACCAGGACCCCCAGGTCCGTTTCTCCCGTACTGCTCCCCCAGAAGCAGCCCTTGTTGGCATCGGGAAAGGCCCGGCTCTTAAGACAAACTCTACCTGCCTGGTGTGATAATGCCCTAACCCAAAAGCCACTAGTCGTATCCACACTGAGCCACCGTCATCCAAAAGACACAAGTACTTGTCCAGCCTGGGGTTCCACCACTGCCAGCACCTGGCAGCAAGCACTAGACAGGCAAGGGAACAAGCTGAACACAGCGGCATCACCCAGTGTGCTTTCCCAGCCGTATAGAACAGGCAGCCTTCGAGCCTGGAAGCAGCAGCCCAACAGCTGAGGACAGATTTTTTTTTTTTTTCATTCTTTTTTTTTTCTCTTGGAACAGTCTCAAGCTCTGACCATCCTGCCCTGGATCTGTTCCAGTTGGGTCAAGGCTTTCTGCTGCCACCCCGGTTTACAAAGAGAACGCTCCCATCATGTTCTTAAAGACCAGATTTTGTCAAGATAGGGAAAACTAAGTCACAGCCTCGTAGGAGTAGGAAGCCCAAAGTGAAGTGGCTCTCCCCACCCAGCAGCTCGGGAAGCAAGAGAAGGAAGGCAGTTTCAGCCAGACTGTTTTATCTCTGAGACCAGAAGGCTTTAAATGCTTCCCTAGAGCTTAGAAAGGGCCAGGCTCTGCTTTGAATTGCTTTTTGTGCCACCTCATCAGAAAGTAAAAGGAAGAAAGGAACAATCTATGCTCTTGTGGCACTGGGAAACAGCTCTGAATCCTATTTCCTTCTCCAGCTTACTCACAGGTCACCCAGCATCAGTACAGCATCACTGTGTCTGCTCATTGCTGCCTGGGAATCAGAAGCTAAATCACCAGTCCAAAGGGCAGACACATCCTCCTGGGAGTTGTTTGTAAATTGGAAAGGTTGTTAAATACGACCCCAGCCCTTAATTACAACACTTCTAGCACCCAGCTTCTACTTGTTGCTGCAGAGCCAAGCAGTGGCCACCTCAAAGACCTGTGTGATTGAGGACAAGAAGGGAAGAGCAGCCCCTGGGGGAGAGAATGGGTGCAGCTGTAAGGTACAGCAGGGAAAGGCACCCTAGAGCAGGCTCTGCAAAGCCAGGGGTGCTGCAGGCACCCCTTGCGTGCCCTGTCTGTGAAAAAACATGGGCAAACATGACAAGATGCAGAATTTCTCCCTTGTGCTCCACCCACACATCCGGGACAGGAAGCAAAGTCCTTGCCAGCCAGGTAAGACTCGAGGCTCGCTCCCATCTGCTCACGGCTGCAGCCCAGCCCATGGGTGACCATGGATTTACCTGCCAGCACTGCCACAGGGTTGTGTTTTGTTACCTTAATTAAACCCTTCAAAGCTCAGGAGCAGCCAGTGGCACTGCTAGACCCTTCTCCATGTAGCTGATCTCTTCAGCGTCCAAGGCTTGACATCCTACCCAGCTCTCCAGAGCCCTTTCCTTCTGCCATCCTCTGACCCAGGAGGACAGTACCTTCTCACAGCCAACATCCACTCTGCGTACAGATGGGAAGAGCCTCCTACAAGAATCAGGACTAGAGGATTTGGGGCTCTTTTCAGAGCCTGCTCCTGTCAGGGGTGGGGGGTCCTGTGGCAGAAGGCAGACAAGAGCAACACAGCAGGCAGGTAGTGGTTGGTGCTCGTTGGACCTGGAGCTGCAAGTGCAGTAATGGGCGACCATGGCTGGAGCAGGGTAAAAGTTAAAGAAGTTAATGGGCCAGAAGGAAAACCAACAGCCCCCAGCTTAGTTGCTCCTTGGTTTCTCAGCTGAGGAGTGTCAGATTATAGCAGACTACTAGCTACATGTGATAGAGCCAGGCAGCCCCGCTCTGAGCCAGCTGTCAGCATCGCTGCCCTGCAGATGTTGCAGATGCTCCTCCTGCAGAGGTCAGGAGCCTCTGGCTGAGTCCAGCCCATTCCTGCCTTCCAGCTGAGCTGAGATCCAGTGACAACAGCTCCATGGTCTGTCCCCAAAATGACCTGGCACTCGCAGAAGTACAACAGGGTCGCTCAGGGAGTAGCTGTAGAATGGAGCAGAGTGTAGAAGGGAGCCAGTGTGCAGCTGGTCCGGCACAGACCCAGCCAACCGTCCAGGCGGCCACGGCTACCGTAGCAGCAGTGCAAAGACGCCGTAGGGACAGACAGGCAGCCGGCCCGTCAGATGCTCCAGGGTTGCTCATCCCGGACCAACACACAGGAGATGCTGCCCTCTCTTGGGCTCAGCCGGCAAAAACTCAGGGGGATCTAGAGAGGCTCCAGACCAGCACTTACATGGATTCAAAACCCCACAAAGGGGTTCTCAAATGTGGTGACTTGCCACATCGTGTCTCAGTGGGCATCCCAGGGACTTCTGCCATTGACAGCCAGGCTGCTGCAGCTGCAGGTGGCCTCTGAGCACAGCCTGGGAAGGGCAGCGCAGAGCCAAGCCCAAGAGCGATCCCTAGAGAACAGGGAGGTGCTCACTGGGATAAAGAGCAAGACGACAAAGACAAGGGGCTGGGAAGATCTGCTGGCCCTAGGGAGGACCACGGGGTCGTTGCCAGCGGTGACAGCTGCCAGCATTTCATCCTCATTCGTCATTTTCCTAAATTCATTCTGCTGTTAATCTACTGCAAACGTATTTTACCAAGCGAACCCTAAGAGGGTCCTGCGCTTCTATTGGGAGGACCGAGCCCCTCCTTAGCCCCGGTGCCCGCTGCAGGGCAGCTGGATCTGCACCCGCCCGGGGAGGGTCCCGCACCAGGCTCCTCCCCGCCCGCGCTTCCTGCTGCCTCCGGCACCTCCCGCAGCAGCCCGGGCTCGGCCGGGACGGTGCCCGGAGCCCCTGGACTGTGGCACCCACCGCCGAGAGGCATGAGAACACCGCCAGCCATGGTCGTGGGGTTGGTGCTGTGCCCCTGCGGACTCCTGCTGACGCTCACGGGCACGCTGGCACCCAACTGGCGGCAGGTGAGCCTCCTACCGGACCAGCCCGTCGACGTCGTGGTGGAGCAGGGCATCTGGGACATCTGCCGAGAGCGGCAGAGCACCCACGACCGCCTCTGTGGGCAGCCGGACGAGCTGGGTTACTTCGAGCAGGCGCCCGTGCGGGTGGCCCAAGGCATGATGCCCACCTCGCTGGTGCTCACCCTCCTGGGCTTGCTGGTGGCTGCCCTCGGGGTTCGCTGCTGGCACGAGGAGCCGCGGCACGTCGTGGCTGGCGTGGCAGGGCTGGTGCTGCTCATCTCAGGGCTGCTGAGCCTCGTGCCTGCCTCCTGGTACACCCAGGAGCTATGGGCACTGCCCGCGCTGGCCGGCAGCACGCTGGGCGTGGGCTACAGCCTGGTGCTGAGCTACTTGGGAAGCTGCCTGGAGATCCTGGGGGGACTGGCCCTCACCCTCAGCTTCCACCACTGCTGCAAGCAATGCAGAGCTCCCAATACGCTCCCAAGCTCCGTGCTGGAAGGTGGGACAAGCTCCACAGCTGGAGCATACAACAACCCCTGGGATGTGCTGCAGGATGAGCGAGATGGACAGCGCAGGAGGAGCGCCCTGCCTTGTGACTCAGACTTGTAGCCCCTGCACAGGGACAGCCCTGCCTCCTGCCCCTCTCAAACCATGCCCGTGCCTTGGGGCACCTCAGAGCACGCTGGAAACAACCCCATGGATCTGGCTGGAATCTCTTCAACATCCTCAGAAGCCCACTGTGCTCCAGGTCCAACCATGCCAAAGCCACACTGGGTTGAGGACTAGGCTGGCTCCTTCTAGCCCATCTTCCTGCACCCTGCTGCAGCTCAGGCTAAAGCAGCTCCAGCATTTCCACTCAAGCAAAATGCTAGAATAACAGGTTAGCACTTTGGGGCTGGGAACAGGTGAGAGGAGAACCTTCCGCACATCTCTGCTCAACTCAGGATTATGCAAACAGCAAAATAAATGAAGCTGACGGGTCTGCACTGTGGGATGGTTGCGGGCCGGGTGCCAAGCAGGCTGAGAGCCAGAGAGCACAGCAAACCCAGCCCCCCTGAATCTTTGCCTGAAGCAGGGGGAAAGGTCTATAAAAGGGGACAGTTGGCTTCTATAGCATCTTCCTCAAGGAATTTCCCCCCCCCACCATAGTCAAAAGCAGCTCTGGAAAAGGTTTCTCCTTTCCTGAGCACAGCTACCTCAGGGGAGAAACAAAAGAAGAGATCACAGGGTTAAAAAAACACCCTGCACTTCCCTTTTCATCATTTACTTGGTGAGACGTAGTCAAACTGGTCTCACTGGTTTGCAGGGGACACTGAGGAGGTCAGGACTGATCTGTAAAGTGCTGCTCAGCACCCAGGGAAACAGGGCTGGAGCCAAGCCAGCTGCCTGGCAGAGTTACTCAGCCAGAAGTCTACCCCAGGTGAGCCCAGAGCGCCCTGGGCGCCATTGTAGTGGGGACAGCAGGTCACGATGTTCCAGGTGAGGCTAAGGAGCGGCACAGGATGCACTGGGGGATGAGATTCAAGTGGCTCCCAGAGCTTTTTTCTCAGGACTGTGAATTCCTGAGAGTTTTGGGGAGGGCAAACCGGCCTCCCCGCACACAAACCACAGTGGCACCAGAAATGCTGCTCAATGCTCCTTTATGAAAGGACAGGGCTGGGCTGAGATGGTCTCTTCTTCAGCGGGGCTGGCGGCTCCTGCAGAGGTCAGACAGGTGCCTCAGTGATCAGTCTTAAACAGCTTCTCCGGACCCACCCCACACCTTGTCTCTGGACAGACTCCAGGCACCCTCAGCTCCTGACCCTCTTCCCCCAGCCAGGATGGCAGAACTTGCCTCAAGAGTGGCTACCATGCCAGTGCTGGGCTGGAGAGGGATCTGGTTTGCGACATGCCAAGGTGGCAGAGGGGTCCCCACCAGGGACTCCTTCAGATGCTGCTCACCTCTTTGCCATCGTAAGCTTCATTCACAAAGGTGTCACTCTTGGGGGGAAGCTCTTCCTCCTCATCCTCTTCCTCAGGGTCACTTTCACGGTGATACAAGGTCAGCACCCGGGTAGAGGCAGTGCTTGAGGTCCTAGGAGGGGGAAGAAGCACGCTGAGAACAGCACAGAACACACTACTAAAGCTCAAGGTCCTGCCCCACACCCTGGCCGCAGCCTGCTGAAGCGGAGCGTTGCATGTAGTCCAGGAGCATCCCGGGACATCGTGCTGGCCCTGGGCTGGGAGCCCTTGTCCATCTCCATGCCCAGGTGAGCCTGGTCCAGCCCCGTCACAGAGCTCACCTCCTCCGCCTGTCCCGTCTCCGCATGTAGGTCAGGGCTCCCACCGCAGCAGCCACGAGCAGCAGCAGCACGGCCACCCCCAGAACGATAGGTCCCGCGACAGGCTGCACCTCCGCCTCCTCACAGTAGTCCCCGCGGTACCCCAGGGCGCAGTGGCACACCACTCGGTCTGCCTCGACGGCACAGTCCCCGCGCAGGTTGCAGGTCTCGCTGCTGCACGGCAGGGCCCCCAGCACCTCCTCGGTGCCGGAAGGCTGCGGGAAGGGCTCTCCGTGCCCACCAGGGCTGGGGGACGCAGGCAGGCTGGGGCCAGGCTGCCGAGGCTTGGGCGCGGCTGTGAGCAAGGCTGGTCTCTGCTCTGCCACGCGGGACATCCCTGATGGTGCCGCTGGTGTGGAGACCAATGTCCCGGTCTTCACAGAGGGGCCTGGGTCAGTGGGGGCACAGGTCAGCACAGGCGCAGGCAAGAGCCCTCTCCCCAAGCTGAAGGGAACCAGGCAGGACCCCTGTGCCCAGCCAGGGCACCCCTGCGCACCCAGGCTGCGGGCCGGCACTCACAGTCAGATTCATCGGAGCCGTCGGAGCAGTCTGGGTGCCCGTCACAGACCTGCTCTCTGGAGATGCAGCTCTGAAGGTCAGGGCAGGGCTGGAGTGGCTCTGGGCAGCTCAGTGCTGGTGCACAGCCCACCCCACGCACCAGCTGGTAGCCAGGAGAGCATCCGCACAGCCGCCCTGTGGGGTTGGGCAGGCAGAGCTGGGAACAGCCTCCGTTGCTCTTAGCGCAGCTGTTGGTGCCTGCCAAAAGGGAAGTGGGTCAGCACGGCCACCACAGCAGCTTAAATTGCCCAAATGCTCTGGGCGCCCCAGACCCACCTTCCTGTGAGAACTGGCTGTAAATCCTCATGGCTACCAGCTCCCGCTCCACTGAGAACCACCAGCTCTCGGCCCGTTCCAGCCGGCTGTGCCAGATCCTGCTGGAGCCTGGAGACACAGAGGCAGCCTCACTCCACCTTGTCCTGCAAGGCTGCCTGGTGTGGGAAGTGCCTTCCACCTGCAGAGGGGCAGCTGCACTCCACAGGGGCTGGCACAGACACTTGCCTCACCGCATCCCCAGGACAAACCCAGCAAAAGGGCTCACCGTTGCTTGAGGTGGTGCTCCAGAGCAGAAAGCCCTCGCCGACGGCGAAGAGCGCGAGGCCGTGCAGCCCTTCCCGCACCACCCGGAAGCGGGAGCCATCCAGCTCGACACTGCTGATGGTGCCTCTCTCTACGGGGCACAGATGCAGGGGCATCAAGGTGTGGGAGCACAAGGGGCTCTGGGCTGCCCCCCGGGGCCACACCAGGCTGTGCCCCACAGTTCCCAGCAGTGCCCCGGCCCAGCCCACACTCACCACGCTCTGCCCAGTACAGCCGGGTGTCAGTGCCCCCAAAGGTGAGGCCAGTGGGAGACCGGGCTTTCCGCCACACTGTCCTGCGGCCAGTGCCATCCATGGCCATGCACTCCAGCGTGGCACCGCGGCCGCCGGCCGTCACGGCAAAGCACATAGTGGAGGCGCGGGGGCACAGTGCCAGCCAGGCAGCACCTCGCAGCCCCTCACGGAGCAGGGCCAGGGCCCACCGACCCCCAGGAGCCACCACATGGATGCTGGCTGGCTGCCCCCCAATCCAGTACAAGTTGCCACTCAGCCAGTCCAGGGCCAGAGACGTGACCACGTCCTCCACCGCCACCACCTGCTTCCAGGACAGCCGGCCCCAGTCCTTGAGGCGCAGCAGCCTGACAGCGCCGCTCCCTGCCTCTGTGAAGTACAGGCTCTTGTCTTTCACCACGTAGTCAACGGCAGCAATGCGGCTCACCTTAGCCAGGGGCAAGTCCTGGTGTGGGGGAAGGCCTTGGGAGCCGGCTGTTGAGGGCAGGTCCTTCAGGTAGACCTAGAGGAAGGAGATGATGCTGGGATCCTCAAGCACCACAAGACCGGCAGCCCTGACGTCCAGCTCCGGAGAAGGGTACCTGTGCCACAGCGGCCGGTGACACCAGAAGGACAAAGGCCGAGTCACGCAGGGGCAGGCAGGTGGTCTCATCGGCAGCCAGCGTCAGCCCCATGGGGCACCGGCAGCGCCCAGCATCGCGGCCGCTCAGCAGGCACAAATGGGAGCAGCCGCGGGCTGCGCACGGGCTAGGGACCACGGGCCGCAGGGCTGGGTGCATCACCTGCAAGAAGGGCAGGCTCAGCCTCGGCCCCACCAGCACCTCACCGTGCCCACAGGCACCGGAGCTGGGAGCGCAGTGGTGAGGTAAAGGCGGTCCAGGAGCAGCACAGACCTGTGACCACAGGGCCCACTTCCCACAGGCCACCAGGGTGGGGGCACTCCAGCTGGTGCGGCAGGGCTCAGAGCCCCCCCAGGCACATACCTGGAGGCCGCGGGGCTGCCCACGTCGCTTAATCAGCACAGTCCTGTTCTTGCCACTGGCCTTGTCCACCTGCTGCACGGACCACGCTCTCCTCTCTGACCAGTAGAGCTGCCCCTCGCACACCACTGCTGCAAAGGGGCTCTGGACCCAGGCCAGGCGCAGGACCTGGCGGACAGGCCGTGAGTGCCCACCCCAGCTCCCGTGAGGGAGCCAGTGCCAGGGCCAGACCACACACACACCCCCACCTTCACGCTGGTGCCATCCAGACGTGCAGAGCCAACACTGCCCAGCTTCTCATCCAGCCAGAAGATCCTCCAGGTTGGGAGGTCAAGGGCCAGTGCTGTGGGCCAGCCCAGCCCCTGGGACAGTAGCACATGTCGCCGACTCCCATCCATGGCGGCCTCCATCAGGCGTGGGTGGCTACCCACCTCTGACCAGTACAACAGCCTGGCAGGCAGAGAGGTGTCAGCCCGTGGGGTTGCCACATCAGAGAGTCATTAGGGATTGGAAGGGACCTCAAAAGATCATCTAGTCCAAACGCCCCGCCACAGCAGGATCACCTAGCCCAAGTGGCACAGGACCACCACCTCAGTACCAGAGCAGCCCAAATATGTGGTCTGAAGCTTCCCGTCACAGACCCAGCAAGAGCTTCACCCAGAGCAGGACCAGGAGCCCAGCCTTTTTCCCTGGTTGCACAGCCCCAGCAGTACCCAGGTGAGGTACCAGCTCTTACCTGCCTTCGTAGGGGACAGGGCAGGGCTGGCAAAGTGGTCTCTGTGCCCTCTTGCCCCAGACTCACCCGGCCAAAGGCTGCAGAGCCAGGGCATGGGGCTGGTCCAGCTCTCCATCCATCACCACGGTGTACTCTGGTACACTTCTCCAGGCAGCTGCCAGGCGAGTGGCCAGGACCTGCCCTGCCACTCCGTCTGTCCAGTACAGGTTCCTCCCAAGCCAGTCCACCGCTATACAGTCCGATCTCACGCCTGCAACATGCCCATGTGTTGGTGCTCACGGTGCGAGAGCTGCGTGCACCGTGCCCCAGCACAGCGGTCCCAGCCCAGGTACCCTCCAGCCCAGGAGCTCTGGCTCCTCTCAGCCCTGCTACCTCCAGCGCCTCCAGCAGCCCATGGCAACTTGAAGGCTGCAGAGGCATGGAGAGAGGCCGAGCTGGCCAGCTCCCTGCCGCACAGCCCACCTTTCACCAGCGTGCCCTTCTTGCCCGAGTCAAGGTCCTGCCAGCGAATGCTCTCTGTAGCCAGGTCCATCCAGAAGACTTTGCTCTCCACCAGGTCATAGTCGAGTGAGAAGACAACACGGTCCTTGTCAGTAGCCAGCAGCACTTCTTCACGCCCACTCCGCAGGCCGTAGGACAACACCTCTGACTGTATGGCCACCAGCAGCACAGGCTCTGGTCCTGGGGGGACACAGAGCCACCCAGGCCCTGCTCAGTGCTGCTGGCCCCGTGTCCTTGGCACAGGCAGGCTGGAAACGCAGCCCTTTGGGGCACTGGAGGGCTTGGCTCTACTGTACAATGTCTTCCCCAGCTAGTACAGATGGGTTTTCTGACCAGCCACAGCCTGGCAAGCAGTAGCCAGCAGCTGAGGGGGCCTGAGAGGCAGTGTGGCAGAGGGGACAGCGTTGTTCACAGGATGCTGAGGTTCCCTGCGGGCAGCAGGACGGGTACCCTAACCTCCAGCTCTTGGAGTACCCTAGAGCGCCAGGGACCCTCAGGACTGCTTGGCCCTCCTAGGGCTTACCACTGAGCTTGCAGACATGGCCATCAGGCTCCAGCAGGTAGCCAGGAAGGCAACCGCAGCTGTAAGACCCTGGGGCATTGAGGCACGTCTGGCTGCAGCCTCCGTTGCCTGGCTCTGTGCACTCATCTATGTCCATGCAGGACCGACCGTCCTCAGCCAGCTGGTAGCCCAGGTCACACCAGCACCGCTGTGGGGAAATGGGCTATGAGGGTCCCCACCGGGGGACACGACAGGCTCCCTTCCTGCTGCAGGAGTGGGGCAGCACAGTGGTGGGGTAGTCCCTGGAGCAGGGCTGCTGGCACTCACAGGGCCCTGGGGTGAGGGATAGCAGAGGCTAGCACAGGAGGACCGCCGGCAAGGCACAGAGCAGTTCCCCTCCTCGTCCGAGCCGTCCGTGCAGTCCTGCTGGCCGTTGCACACCAGGGACGCATTCAGGCAGGTGTCCAGCCCACACGGGAACTCGTGGCTCGGGCAGGCAGCGGGATGGCCTGTGGGGATGCGAAGGAAACGTGTCCCGAACCACATTCACCAGCGACTTCCACGTGGCTGGGGCAGGCTCGGCTGCTCCCATAGGGTGCCCAGGGCTCGTGACAGCCAAACCCATGGGCTGTGCCGGTAGCCCGCCTTCAGTGTGTCCTGATGCTGAGGCCACCAGCCCTGCGGGGACACCAGTCCTGCAGGAACAACAGCCCAGAGCCACCACAGGCGCTAGGACGAGGCAAAGACCACACGAGGCCCTTGCACCACGGCAGCTGCGTCCTCACCTCACCCCGTGCTGGGCACCCACCCGCCAGCTCTGGTGAGACAGGAGCTAAAAGCCAGGTATTGCTCACAGCCAGCCTCGTCACTGCCATCCTCGCAGTCGCGCTCTCCGTCGCAGTGCCAGAGGTCAGGGATGCACTGGTGGCTGTGGGAGCAGCCCCACTGGTGGTCCCCGCACAGCCCTTCCTCCCGCGGGCAGCCCTGCAAAACCAGGAGGTGCAGAGGGCCACCAACCCTGCCGGGGGGGCAAGCAGGGATGGCCGGCGACCCCGCCATCCATCACACCCACCTGCTCGTCGGTGCCGTCCAGGCAGTCAGCGGCGCCGTCGCAGCGCCACGGCTCCGGCACGCACTCCCCGCTGCGGGCACAGGCCACCTCCCCGGCTCGGCAGAGCAGCGGCCGGGGCGCGGGGCAGCCCTCCTCGTCCGAGCCATCCCGGCAGTCGCGGTCGCCGTCACAGCGCAGGGCCAAGGCCACGCACTGTCCGCTCCGGCACGGGAACTCGCTCGGGCCGCACTCCTTCGCCGCTGCGGGCGGGGCCAGGGCTCAGCGGGGACACGGACGACCGCCGCCGGCGCCGCAGCACCGTTGCCATCCGGCCAGGGCGGGCGCGGCGCCGAGAGGGGTGCAGCCGCTGGCAGCGCTGGCTCCCGAGCCCACAGGAGACTTGCTGCGGCCAGCAGTGACCCTTAACCCCCTCCGGAAGCCCTCATCCCACCCAGCCGCAGGGTCTCACCACAGCCCTCCTCATCGGCGCGGTCCAGGCAGTCGGCGTGGCCGTCGCACGTCCAGCTCTCAGGGACGCAGCGGGAGGCGCCGTCGCAGCGCAGGGCGCACTCCTGCGTCGGGGTCCAGCAGCCAGTCTCGTCAGAGGCGTCGGGGCACTGCGACACCCCGTCGCAGCGCTGCTCAGCCACCACGCACACGGCTCCGCTCATGCAGCGGAAGGCTCCTGAAGGAGATGGGGGGCCTTGCGAGGGCTGCAGTCGGCAGCCAAGGTGCTCAGACCCTCTGCTGGTCCCCCCGGCAAGCTGGAATGGTCCTGATGCCACAGCAATGGGTTTTAGTCCCTCCTAGCCAGCAGCCTAGGTCCCACACCACGAGCAGCAGGGCCAGCCCTGCCCCTTCTGACAGCACCTCCAACCTGGTGCCAAGCTCTGAAGAAGCCAGGATGCTGCATCACAGCATCAGAGCCCCAGACTAACTCAGATTCTCACAGGCTGCTAGCCCATCAGTCCCACCAGGAAGCAGCCAGAAGCCCTGGCCAGGGCAGCCCAGCTGTGCAGGGGGCTGGAGAGCAGCTCGTACCTGGGGTGTCACAGAGCTGGGCACATCCATCCTCATCAGAGCCATCTGCACAGTCCTTCTCCCCGTCACACGTGTACTCCTGCGCCACACACTCCATGCCGTCACGGCAAGGCACATGCGTGCGAGGACAGGACAGAGCATGGACCGGTGTCAGGGGTCGAGTGGGGCTGGATGGCAGGGGTGATGATGGTGGCACTACCCGTGTGGGGCTGGTTGGGCCCCGAGTGGTAGCAGTTGGCCTTGGTTTAGTGGTCTTGGCTGGCAAGGACCGAGTGGTGGAGGTGCTGATGGTGGTGTTAGCAGTGGTGCTGATAGTAGTGCTGCTGGTAGCCAGCTGCCTGGTGCTGGTCTTGGCTGCTGTGGTCCAGGCAGCAGTTGGTGCAGGGGTGGTCTTGGCTGGTGTGAACTGGCCAATGGTGGTTGGTGTTGTGGTGGCCTTGCTGGCTGGTGCAGGAGTGGCGGCGAGTGCAGTCATAGTCTCGCTCAGTGTAGGTGCCAGAGTGGATGGGGCTGAGGTTGTGGGCCATGTAGTGGTGGTGCTCATGATTGTCCTTATAGTGGCGGTCACATGCGAGCGAGCAGACTCCTTGCTAGGTGGCACTGGCAGAGGCATGGAACACAAATCCAGGTTTGGGGCTGTGCCCGTCCCGTACTCTGGGCCCATCCAAGAGCACCCAAGACAGCCATCGGGCAGGCTCCCCACCCCAGCTCAGAGCAGGAGGATGCACCCAACCTCATCAGGTGCAGCACCAAGTAGACCAATAATCGTTCTTACCCGCCTGGAGCTCCGAGCCCACGAAGGCCACCACTCCCTGCACACCCGTCACTGGCAGGGACAGCACGAGGGTCAGTGTCCTGCGGTCCCACAGCAGCAGAGCAGTCCCATTCACTGACACCAAGTATGGTTCAACAGCGGCCACGAGGCCATGTGGCCAGCTCAGTGTCAGGGTAGCTGCTTGCCGTTTGGTCAGGCTCAGTGCCTGCAGGCCTGCGAGACAGAGGGATGGTGAAACCCTGGTGCCTGCAAGCACCATTCATGGCCCAGTCTGTGCCCAATGACCTGCAGCTACGGCACAGAGCTTGTGGCTGAGGCCAAGTTCTCAGCCATGGGACAGAGCCTGGCCCACAGGAGCCTGCTGCACGTAGTACATGGCTGGTCACTCCTGCCCATAGCAACCACCTCTGCTCCCTGCTCCAGATGCCACTAGGACTCACCCAGGGCTGAGCTCCAGAGCAGGCTGAAGGCTCTGCTGTCCAAGGCTGCAGGCAGCTCTCCAGGCCATGTCTCATTCCAGGCATCCCGTGGAGAGCCCCCGGCCAGGCTTAGCTGCTGCAGGGGCTGCCCAGGGGCCAGCCAGTACAGAGCACCCCGCTGCCAGTCCAAGAAGAGGTGCTGGATGCTGCCACGAGCCCGATGCAGGATGCGCGAGGACATGTCAGCTGCCCGGATGACCCCAATGTCCCTCCGGTTACACGCAAGCCAGTACAGGTTCCCCGAGGGGATGTCCACCCGGGCAATGCAGACTTGGTGAGAATAGGCAGAAAAGCACTTACAGGGCTGTCCCACCACCCTCCCTGTTCCTCCACCCGAGAGACCTCCAAACCCTGCTCCTCCTGCTCCGAAAAGACAGGGCACTGCTGCCCAGTGTCTCTGCGTGGCCCCGGTTTGGGCACCACGGAGACACTGAGCGAGCAGCGAGAAGGGGAGCTGTACCCTCCCCCACCCCACGGAGTCTCACCTGGCGGTCCTGCCACAACAGTCTCTCTCCTGCCGGGGTGTCCCACAATGCGCAGCAGCATCCCACGGTCATCCGTCCCGTAAAGCACCGACCTCTGCCAGTCCACATCTTGCAGATGGAGGTGTTCCTGCCACTCCTGCACCTGTCTGATGCGTGCTCCAAGGCCCACTTGTGCCAGGAAGATGGTCATCCCTGCTGCGTACACGATGGACAGCTCTGTGGGACACAAAGGCAGCGGGTGAGTGCAGCCCTGGGGGCACCGGACCAGATCACCAGCTTGAGCCGAGGAAGAAGCACAACAGCACTGGTGTGTGTGGAACTGAGGGCCTCATCCCACCAAAGCTGCAGCACTTACGGCCCTGCTCCAGCTCACACGAGGCTGCCTCACAGCCCAGCCCTCCTCCTTGCAGACCCTCCTCACCTGCACACTTCCCTGAGGGCAAGAGGAAGAGCCCCTCTGGACACATACACTTGTAGCCCCGAGGATGCACAGGGGACAAGAGGCAAAGGTGGCTGCACAGACCCGGAGCACATGCAGCAGTATCCCCTAGGAGCAAGGGGACAGTAAGAGCTCAGGCAGTGCCCCCATGCCTCTCCCAAGCCCAGGGAAGTCACAGGCTTCCCCAGGGCTGGGTGCAGACTGGCAGCCCCAGGCAGGGCAGCAGTGTCACAAGAGGCAAGAGGGCTCAGCTCTACTCAAAGCCGCGGGACTTGGCAGCTTTTCCTATGGGCTGACACATCCCTTCTGTCATAACCCCACAACCCTTCATGGCAGGACAAGTGGAACCACAGGTCAGGACCTGGAGAGCTCCAGAACCCAGCGCAGCCTCACCAGCACCCAGGGGAGCAGCAGGATGCTGCCAGTGCCGGTGCCCAGGCGGTTACTCACGGGGAGGCTGCTGCAGCACATGCACCACTGTGAAAGCCGAGACAGGGGCGTGGAGCAGCACCGCATGTTCCTGGGGAGAGCCCTGCGCAGCTGATGCCAGCTCTGCACCGTCGCTCCAGAAGAACCGGCTCTCAAACACGGCCAGGCCCAGTGGCTCCGTGTGGCTCCGCAGGACGGCATGAAAGGAATGGCGCCCACCACCATCCACCCGCAGGGTCTCGATAGACTGGGGGGGAAGGCAGCGCATGGTGACCGTGAGGCACCCCCACCACCCAGCACTGTCCTGCCACCACAGGGCTCAGTGCTGTCAGCCCAGGGCTGTGTGCCAGCCCTAGGCACTCCTTCCTTCACCCTCCCATGCTGCGGCCACTGTGGAGCAAGCAGCTACACAAGTGCCCTCCCTACTCCTGCTTCACTGCTTCCCAGCACTTGGGCTGCAGAACCACATGGCCCCACATCTCTACCTCCTTATACTCGCTGATCCAGTACAGTCTGCCAGCCACATGGTCCAGGCTCAGCCCCACGGGCTCCTCCATGGACACCACAGTGAGCTCCCGCCGGTTTGAGCCATCCATGCCAGCTGCAGCAATGACTGTGCGGCCCCTCTGTCCACGGTTAACCCAGTACATGGACCTGGGAGAAGGCACTAAGCATCCACTTCATGGCACGACACCAGTGCTGCCACCACCCCGCAGCAGGCACCACATGTCCAGCACCAGCATTGTTCACCCAGGAGCCCAGGGTCAGCCTCAGCTCACTTGCTCCTCACCTTGCAGCTGGATGTACTGTCAGCTGCTCTGGCGCCACGTCCTTTGCCAACACAGTCACATAGCCCCGGCCATCACTCAGCCCTGCACAGATGGCTGCAGGGTGGCTGCTGGCCCAGTACAGCTGCCCCGTGAACCAGTCCACAGAGATACTGTTCACCTCCCCAGCATCTGCAGAGACAGGGTGTTTTAAGGGACAACATCCCTGCAGCTGGAAGGCAAAATCCATCTTGCCCCTTTCTATACAGGAAAGACAGGGCTGGAGGTGCTTCCACCTCTCTGCTCCACTTTGACACCCAGCACTGTCACTCCTGCCCACCTGCATAGAGCTGCCTTGTGCCCTTCCCTGGGAGGTGAGCATGGAGCTCTCCATCTTCTGTCAGCCAGTAGTAGGTTTCTCGAAGCAGGTCGTACACCAGGGCACGGGGCTCAGTCTCAGTGGAGAGGAGAGGCCGGTAGGCTTGGGTCCGCACATCCAGAAGGGCCAGGTCCTGCCCCACAGCCACCAGTATCTGCGTTGCATTGTCTGCCAGGGCAAGGGGGCCTCACCTGGTGAGCAGGGACACTGGGGACACTGCCCAGCCCTCACACAGCCCAGGCTCACAGGCTCAGCCTACCTGCCACTTCGCAGGTGGTGCCGTGCCTCAGGGTGTAGCCCTCCAGGCAGCTGCAGCTGAAAGAACCCGGGGTATTGCTGCACAGCTGGCTGCAGGGGCTGTATTCCAGGGAGCATTCGTCCACATCTGTGGGCATAGGTGCAGCCAGGAGTCTCCTGCACATCTGGTCAGTTGTTCTCAACACCACCACCACACCCCAGGGACCAGCAACACGGTCTTTCAACACCAGGACCTGGACCTCAGCCCCAAAATGCACTAACTGCTGCTGGGACATGACCTAGACACAGCCTTTATGGGGCCAGCGTGACACACAGGCAGGAGTGGAGCTGAGGCCATGGCTCCAGAAAGACCCTGCTCCCAGTGGCTGAGGCAACAGGCCCAGAGCACGTACACTCTGTCCCCTCCTTACCCGCACATCTCTGCCCATCCGCCTGCAGCACCCAGCCAGCCCCACAGGAACACTGCACGCCCCAGTGTGTATCTGTGCATGTCTCCGCGCAGCCCCCATTGCGAACAAAGCAGCTACGACCTGTGAGGACACAGTGGAGGGACAACACCACACAGAACAGCTTTGTGACTCCCCGAGGCCCCAGGGGCAGCGGCCAGCAGGCGCACACTCACCACATGTGCTGGGCTCATCAGTGCCGTCCAGGCAGTCATCCTCATCGTTGCACATCAGGGACTCCAGGATACACTTGCCCTCATCACACCGCACCATGCCAGGTGGGCAGGGGGCTATGGCACACAGACCTCATGTCAGGAGGGCAGACAGATACCAGGAGAGAACAGGGGATGCCAAGCTTACTGGCATCCTTTCCACCAATGCAAGGATTACTGGGGCTCAGGAAGGCAAGGTAACTCTCCCTCACATATAGTCTGACTGGTGTCACCCCACCGAGGGATATCCAGTGTTGCCACTTACCACACACGTCTTCATCTGAGGAATCGCCACAGTCATCAATCCCGTTGCACTTCCACTCAGCCATGACGCACACCCTGTTCCTGCACTGCCACTGTCCGGGCAGACAGGGCTGCTGGGGACAGCCCTCCTCATCCCAGCCATCCTCACAGTCCTGGTGTCGATCACACAGCTCCCAGTGTGGGATGCAGTGGTGGGTGCCCGGACACTGCACCTTCTTAGCCCCGCACACTGCGGGGAACAGAACAGTACTCACATCGGCCCTCTGCACCCAGACACTGCCCCTCGGCTCCCAGGAGGGACTACATACCGCAGTCCTGCTCATCAGAGCCATCCAGGCAGTCGGCAGCACCGTCGCACCGCCAGCTGCTGGAAACACATCTGCCATCGTCACACTGCCACGCATGGGGGTCCCCACCGCAGGCAGCCTCTGCAGGGACAGCGCGCAGTCACTGGACCTACCGCTCCCGCACAGCCACGCAGGAGCCACACGTAGGGCCAGCAAGGACCAGGATGCCTCTGGCTGCCCTGCCTCGCCCCGCCACCCTCCGGAGCCCTTCGATGCCCGCACAGTGCAGCCGCTCAGAATATGTCCCCACGTCAGAGGACGGGCGGCAGCTTCCCTCCGCTCACCGCACTGCTCATCCGTCCCGTCGGGGCACTGCTGCTCGCCGTCGCAGAGCCATGGAACGGGGAGGCAGCCGGCAACGCAGTCGGCCTGGCGGGAGGCTGAACACGGGGGTCCGACGAGTGCTGCGGAACAGAGGGACCCCGGCTCCCCGTCAGCGCCCACCGCACACAACCCGGGCAGCCCCACACCTCGAGGAACCGGCCCCAGCCAGGGGCACCACAGGACCAGAGAGAACCGCAGCCGAGGTTCCCTCTCCGAGGAAGGCAGGCACCCCCTCCCCGAGCCCTCTGGGCAGCGGGACAGCGCTCCTCAGCGCGCAGGAGTCCCCTCACGCTGCCGGCGTGCCACAGGGGATGGGAAAGCGGCGACCGCACGGCTAGCAGGCAGGCGGCAAGCATCCCCGCAGCACGGTGCGGGGACCCACGGTGCAGGGACCTTCCTCCCCAACCCCTCCGAGCCACCCTCCTCAGCCCCGGCTCACAGGCGCGGCGCGTCTCGGTGCCCATGCCCAGCGGCAGGAGGATGCTGAGGAGGGCGAGGAGCAGGCGGAGCGGCGGTGGCCGGCCCATGGCGGCGGGAATGCTGGTGACGAGGCGGGGGGCGGCTTCTGGGGTCTGGTCAGCTGAGAGGAGCTCAGGGCTGCCGTCGCCGCTGCCTTTATGCCCCGGGCACGGGCAACCATTGGACCCCGCGGGCACCGCCCGCCGCGACCCCGGCCCGCCCCGCCACTGCGGGGGCTGCGCCCGGCTGCTCCCGGCCAGCGCCCGGGGGAGCGGTTTTGGGGAAGCTGCGGTTCTGGGCCGGGCGAGCCCCGCTCGACAGCCACCGTCCCTAAAAGTCGGGGGTTGCGGAGGGCTCGCCCTGCTGCTCGTTCAGCTGGCCCCTTGAGGAGCTGCCCTTGTCGGGCGGGGTTTGCTGTGAGAACCGGCCGTGAGAACCGGGTCCCGCACCTGCAGCGGCGTGGGAGGGCAGCGGCAGCTCGAACGCCAGGGCTCTCCCTGAAAACACCGGCCGGGGCTGCGCCCGGCGGCCGCCTCGACCTTGAGGGCTGTGGAGAATTCGTTCTAGTGCATGGAACGCGAAAGCAGTGACTGAGGGAGGAAAACATCCCCATGAAACGATAAGGCACCTGCTGCCGCCTGGGAAAAAAACCCCCTCCTGCCGGGCAGTGCCAGGAGACGGGCACGGGGGTTCAGCAGCCCCCTCGCCGCACAATCTGGGGACCTGCCAACGAGCTGTCTCTCCACAGCTTTTGGCTGTCTGTGTGCTGTGGTGCGACCAAGACCAGCTTGTGCTTCAAGTTTATCCAGTGCTGGGGGATGCTGTATGTCTGTCCTCCGTCCTCTTCGTGACATCTCCCGGCACCAAGGCCGGCCGTTATGGCGCTGGGTATTCCACACTGGCACTGGTGTCTGTCCGTGAGACCTTCAAGCACATGCAAGGAGCATTTGCTCAGGAAGGGAAAGCTCTGCTGGGGGAGAGACTGGTACCAGCCCAGAGCAGACACAGCTTCAGTTGGGAGCTCACGGCAGAGGCGCCATCAGATACACGGAAAAACCAACATGTTATACAGCTCTGGATCAACTGGCCCAGAGCACTGGTACCAGGAAGATGCCCCAGACCCACGGCTGGGTCATGAGAGACCATTTGTCCTGGGATGTCCACGAATGTGAGATACCCCCTGCGCCTGCGGAAGGAGAAAGAGACTCCCCCTGCAAGAGCAGGGGAAGGAAAAGCACTCGAGCTTGTATGGACCCATCAGGGACCCTTCTACATCCCTGCAGTGCCCAGAGTGTCCTTTTCCTGCTTTCCACGTCCTTTCCTCAGGCTGGGAAGGAGCCATGGCAGCCTGCCCAGGTGGATATGCAAGTTCCTAAGAGTTGTGTGGGCTGGGGGATTGTGAAGTTCATTGCTCTTGGGAGACTAGTGGGCTCCCCTCGTGTTTATTTTCGTTTCAGCACAGCCTTTGCCCCCCCATAGCACAACCACAGCACTGAAGCAGTAACTCCTCACAGCAGCTGGCTGCAAAGGGCAGCTGGCAGTGAGGGGAAGACTTGCTGTGTGCTTTCAGGTTTTACTTTACCATTCCACCACCTGGAAAGTCTCCTCTTCTCACAGAAATTTAGGTTCTGCCTCCAAAACCTAAGAGGTCTTGAAGAGGGTGCAGTACTCCCACCAAAATGGTAAGAGGGAGCAAACCTGTGCTCCCTTGAACGGGAGTCCACCCCTGTGTCCTGACAACTGCAAAACTCTTTCACCTATCCCTAGCACAGCAAACAGTTCTTTCTGCAAATAGCCAACAGCAGTTTCGCATCACAAACTCAGGGGGACACCCTCCCTCACATCAGTTCTTAGGCTACTTGTTCCCACCAGGAAGGCACAGTCCTACTCAACTCTGTGCTGTGTGTCTGCCTAGAATACATTCCAGCAGGAAAACTGGATTTCATCACACACACACACTTCTTCCGAGGAAATCCTCATTCCATGCTTAAGTTGCTAAAAGTGAGATGTTGGAGCATGTCCATTTTAATAAAGGTGGGGTTTTTATGCCTGTTTTTATAGCTGAAGCTTCCTCCATATAATGAAAGTCCCCTTTTTCAAAGACCGGGCACTCTGTGCCCGTGGACTACAGCTGCCCCTTGTGGGTCTGGTTCAGAGAAGCCTAAATGTCAGCCACGCCGACTACAGTGTTCCCAAGGAGGACTTGCGGAGTGATGCTCTGGTGCTGGGAGGCTCCTGAACCGCTTGCGGGTACCACAGCCCCAGCCAGCACCTCCCATCGGGATCTGCCGGCGATGCCTCCCGCATCGCCGCCACTGGGGAGCAGCAGAAGGCTGTAAAATCACGGAATCAAAGAGCATCAGGGATCGGAAGGGACCCGAAAGATCATCTAGTCCAATCCCTCTGCCAGAGCAGAATCACCTAGACCTCACAGAACATTAGGGATTGGAAGGGACCTCGAAAGATCATCCAGTCCACAGCAAGATCGCCCGGATCAAGTCACACAGGAGCACATCCAGGCGGGTTTGAAACATCAGGCAGCCCTTATGATTTAAAACATCCCTGAACCTCCAGTGGGCCCTGCAGTTAGCACATCTCTGGAGCCCAGCATGTGGGACAGTGATGCTTTGGCAAACTCACCAGGAACTAAGCGAAGGAGAGAGCCCTGTAGCCGGAGCTCTGACACCACCTCCATTTCAATATGAGAAGAATTCAAATGTGCTTGCCAAGATGGTTTTGGGGGGCAGTCTCCCATTTTGGGGCAGGGCTTTCATTTCCAAGATGTGACCTTTATTTCAGTTGCCTGCCACCATTTTAATCTACTTCAACTGATTAAATACAAAAGATTTGCCTACATGCTCACTGCTACCCAGCATAAATTCATCTTGTCTTGGGTGGCTGGTGGTTAAGACGCTCTGCCAGCCCTCCCCGAGGGATGATTTTTAAATCTCATGTAATTTGGCCTGTCTGTTCAAGCAGGATGCCCAGGGGGTACCAGAGCTCTGATGCTTAAGCTATGCAAGGCCTTTCTGTGAGATTGGCAGTCTCCCAGGAGGTGCCCAAATGCTGATGTCCACCATCAGGAGGACAGCCCCCTCTCCAAATCTTCCCTACAGAGCGATGTGAGCACAAAGGGCTCTAGCACAAAGGTGTCCAATGCATCCAGATTCTAAGATAGTCAGGCCAGTAGAGATGGGGACCCTTCCCTTCATCCCTGCAGCACCATCAGCCAAGAGCAACGTGGGCTGCTGCCTCTGCTCTCCACAAGACCATCTGCTTTCCTCTCACCCGGTATGCCCTCAGGATACACGCTTGGCCACCGTGAAGGAACAGTTTGCAGGGAGTGGTAGCCTTGTCATCCCCATATCACCACTTTCCTGAAGGGCGTGGATGCTGGCAATCCCTTTGGAAAGCCCTAGGGCTGGCTGGCTTCTGTGAGACAGAGCTCTGGGCAGCCCCTGACTGCCACATCTACCACAAATGCAGGATTCGGCTACTAGCTTTCATGGAAAACAAAGATATGTGAGCCCTGGCTGTTGGGCTCTTGCTTTCTAGGAGCGGAGACACACTGATCCAGCCAAACGTGTTCCCTGTGGTTTTGGGGGAAGTGCCAAGGGGCAGATGACACCGACCCAAGCAGACAGTGCTTCCTGAACTGGCTGAGAGGGAGATGAAGCGCCGAGGATGCTGTCAGGCAGGAGAAGCTGGGTGTGACTGGCATGGCATCCCAACTTGTTGGAGTGAGAAGCTGTCTGGAGCAGGCTGTGTGGTGCTGAGATGCCAGGATAAGGCATGTGTGAGCCACCCACAGACCTCAGGGATGCTGGAGGGAGATCGCCTCACCCATGAAGAGAACACGCATTTAACTGAGCATCCACCACCACAGCCCCCAGCTCCATTTAGGGTTGTCCCAGGCCCTCTGGGGAGATGATAAGGGCTATAGGAGATTAAAGGCAACTGGGACAAGCTCAAGGGCTTTGAAACTTCCTCTCCCATTAACTACACCTGCATAGAACTTGCCAAGCTGTCTGGTTTTATTCCCTCTTGGGGTAGCTTGTGGCACAGAGTCCTTGCTGACCCAGGAGACTGGGGGATGGCTTCTTCACAGTGGGGCACCCAATCCCCCTAAACACCTGGGAGGGACACAGGAATCTGGTGGTTCTTCTGTTTAGCTGCAACTCAAGGCCTGGCAGGGGGCTGTGTTGACTTTGTGCTCCAGGGCTGCACAGGTACATGCATACACAGCTCTCATCGCCCTGCTCAGCGGTTCTTCTCTAAATAAATTTGAGGCTTCAGCCCTGAAGCTGAGAGCACCGCACAGCAGGGCACCTCCATGCGCTCAGCAGCCGGCACACACTCCATAGCTGCCCTTCTGCTCTCCATGAATGAGGACAGGGAATCATAGAACCACAGAATCATTAGGGATTGGAAGGGACCTCAAAAAACCATCTAGTCCAATCCCCCTGCCACAGCAGGATATGTTCCCAGGCACAGAAAAGCCCTACTAGGTCCTGGGCTATGTGCTATCTACCACCAGGGAACTTACACACACACAGAATCACAGAACATTAGGGATTAGAAATGACCTCAAAACATCATCTAGCCCAATCCCCCTGCCACAGCAGGGTCACCTAGACCAAGTTGCACAGGAACACATCCAGGCAAGTTTTAAACGTCTCCAGAGAAGGAGATTCCACAACCCCCCTGGGCAGCCCCTTCCAGGGCTCTGTCACCCTCACTGAGAAGAAGTTCCTTCTCATATTTATACGGAACCTCCTGTGTTCCACCTCACACCCATTGCTCCAGGACCTATCATTAGATGACACTGAGAAGAGCCTGGCTCCATCCTCCTGACACCCACCCTTCACATATTTATAGACATTAATAAGGTCACCTCTCAGTCTCCGTTTCTCCAAGTTCAAGAGACCCAGCTCCCTCAGCCTCTCCTCATCAGGGAGATGCTCCACTTCCTTCATCATCCTCGTTGCTCTACGCTGGACTCCCTCCAGCATCCTCGTGTCCCTCCTGAACTGAGGGGCCCAGAACTGGACACAACACTCCAGATGTGGTCTCACCGGGGCAGAGCAGAGAGGGAGAAGAACCTGTCTCAATCTACTAACCACCCTCCTTCTGATCCATCCCAGGATGCTGTTGGATTTCTTGGCCACAAGAGGGCGATATTTCTGGCTCCTGGTCATCCTGCTGGCCACCAGGACCCCCAGGTCCTTTCTCCTACTACACTGTTCTCCAACAGGTCAGTCCCTATCCCATCCTGGTACCTGGGGCTGTTCTTTCCTCAGAGCCTCAGCTTCACCACCACCGTGCTACCACAGGGTGAAGCAGAGGGACTGTTCCCATCGTCTCAGCATCGGGCAGTCTGAAGTTCCTTGACGCTCCTCTTCTGGCTCTTGGAGCCTACTGCTGGGCACACTGTCTCCTGCACTTCTGTAGAGACAGAAAAATCCTTCTTCTGCTTCAGCCCTTGTTTCTCTTTGTTCTTGAATGTGACTACTGGGGAGAGAGACAGAGAGAGAGAAGGTCTCCCATGTTCCTCTCACATTTGCAAGAAAGGAGAGGTGGGTTTCCACTGCCATCCCTTCAGGTGTGCCCTGAGGAGACGTCTGGGTTAGACTGAACTCAGTGCCAGCACAGACCCTGAGGAAAAGGCTGCACAGAGGCACCTGCTTACGGTCCCTGTGCCTGAGGCAGACCAGCAGCAACCGACATCCAGGAAAAGGGAAACCTCACAATCAGGGTAACTGGGGACCACAGTGCTGCTTGCTGCAGGCATCTTCTGGAAGGCATTTGCTCTCTGTTGGAAGCCTGGAGTTGAGGCTGAAGTAATCAGACAGTAGCCCGAGGCACCCCAGGGAGCAGTTGTCACCAACACAGGGGACACTGCTGGATCCACACACTTTCACCAGCTACACCAGCTCAATCTTCCCTCCTAATACTGAGTCCACGGTGTGACCCAAAGCCATTAGACAACTGAAAGAACACGGACAGGTCCTCAATAGTGTCTTTCAAAAGATGAAACAGAGAGCAAGGTCAGGACACAGTTTACTCACAGATTAAAAAACAGTTTGCAGTAGTCACATGGCCACCAAGCAGCTGGCTGCCATTTTGGCACCAGGCTTATCTTGCATCCTCCTCTTGGATGCCGGCCCATGGCTGGCTCTTGCAGTGTCTAGTTTGCCCCAGACAGAAGTATGCTGTAGCCCTCTCCTTGGACCCATGAATCAAGATGTCTTACTTGACCCAGGGGAAGATTTCAGGAAGGCTTAGTGGCCTCTTTTGGATGAGCTTTGGTCGCTGTTGGACCTGGTTGCTGAATCAAGAACTGGGTCAGACTCTGGTAAAGACAAAAATTAATCACAGAATCATAGAGCCATTAGAGGTTGGAAGGGACCTCGAAAGAGAATCCAGTCCAATCCCCCTGCCACAGCAGGATCACCTAGACCAAGTCACACAGGAACATACCCAGGTGGGTTTTAAATGTCTCCAGAGAAGGAGACTCCACCCAACATAGGAAAGGCAAATCCTGAGGAAGCTTCCAGTCACAGCTGCTCCAGTTTTTGGAGCTTAATACCTGACTTTGATCTGCCCTTGAATTTAAACCTTGCTCTGGTGCCAGTATCTGCACTGGCTTGGGGTCAAACACTTCAGACCAGACTCCAAGAGATTGCCTGCAGACAGGACAAAGACAAACACCACCAGAGTCCTGTCAGACGTAGAGACTTCTGAGAACTATTTTTCCTTTCTCCCTGTGATGTTCCCCAAACTAGGCCAGCACAGCAGCAATCCATAATGCGAATGCTACGGCTGGCTGCGCCTCCGAAACCTCGCCCAAGGAGGAAAAGGCTGAGGCTGGGAAACCCAAAAGGGCATCAGGGAGAGCTGTGCCCCACCACAGGGCTTGGAAGATCCCAGAGGAAAGGGAGGGAGGGCTGTGCATTTGCTGGGGGTGGCAAGAGAGCAGTGCTTTTGCATGTGCAGCACATGTGCCACACAAATTGAAGAGCTGCCTGGCACTGCAGGAAGCAATAAGCACTGCTGGCCAGCAGCTGGACTAGGCAAAGCAGCCCAGGGTGCGTGGCTGGGCAGACAGGGCCACTTCTCAACACCCAGGGGTTCGTGAAGACCTGCTCAAGCACTGAGTGCTGCCTGGGAAAATTACCCCTCTCTCCATGCAGCTTCGGGTAGGGCAGGCAAGGAGCAGTCTCCCCAGCACCTTTTAGGATGCAGCATGTGTCACTCATCCCATTTAAGCCTCCTGGGTAGGAAAGGGTGACACTGAGTGCATGGGGCAGGTGTCACCTCCCTGCATACCAAGCCCTCATGCCCCAGCCCCTGTGTCCATATGAGGCATTCTCCAGCTGCCCCTATCACTATTTCAGGACTTCTGGAATTCCTGGCTCTTGTCACTTCTTTTCAAGACACTGAGCCTCTGGAGCTCAAATGCCTCTGGGCCACATCTGGGCCCTTCCCTGCGAAAGCTCCAAGCAAGCTGCACAGTAGTCGGGGTGACAGCACTGACACTCACAGCAGCTTTTGGGCTGGTTTGCTGCTCAAAGTATCACAGGCTGCTGCTTCTCACAGCCCTACCAAGCAGAGACCTGTTCCACCTGCCAAAAGGCAGGCACCACTGAGCTTTACGCCTGTGATGCTCCACCAGCACCATTGCTCCGGCCCCAGCTCTCCCAGTACAGGGTGGATGGAGTAACCAATGCTGCCAGAGTTCTCCAGCTGGAGCATGCGGTTGGCAAAACCTCACCTCCGGATGCGCACCACTGCCTATCCTTGGTGATGATTTCAAGCTGTTTGCAAACCCCAGGAGCACTTCCACATGAGAGCCCTTGGGTAAGGAGGATGACTCAGGCAGCATTTGCTGCTCGCTCTGCAGCTCTCCCTCTGCCCAGAGGATTTTGCTTTCTGTGAAGACTTATAGGGACACCTGTGACACTGAGCAAGTGTTTTTGCAGGTCCTCAAGCAAAAGAGTGATATCTCTCCACCTGCACCCAGGCTGGTAGGGAGCAACAGCAGATATTCGGGAGAGGAGAGCTGAACAAGCCCATAGCGATTCCTCCCCAGACTGCTTTCCCAGCCAGCTCCATTTGCAGATCAAGGGTTTCCTGGAAAGACGGGAGTGTCTTTGTGCGGAGCAGTGGCATTTTTCCTTCTGCAAACACGCCTTGTCCCTTTTTGAACTCACACCCTCGTTTAGCACCCACAAGGTCCTGCAGCAGGGAGCTGCACATTTTACACCTCTTTTGTAAGTGGGAAAGAGCCAGGCATTTGATGCCAGTAGCTGATGGGATCTCTTGATATAATCTTCATTCAGTCTTAGATCAGAGTGAGCGGTGAAATGAACCAGTCAAACTTACTTAACAGCACAGGCAGCAGCTGAGCCCACGGTGGGTGACAGTGACACCCAGCACGAGCAGTGGGTGACAGTGATACTCAGCACAATCCAGTCTGCAGTGGCTGCTGAAGCAGGCAGGAATCTGCAGAGGAATGAGAGCTGCATCGCATGCTGTGGGCAAAGGTCTGTGAGCCAGATCATAGAATCATAAGGGATTGGAACGGACCTTGAAAGATCATCCATCCCAATACCCCCACCACAGCAGGGTCACCTAGATCCAGTTGCACAGGAACATGTCCAGGTGGGTTTTAAATATCGCTAGAGAAGGAGACTCCACAACCTCCCTGGGCAGCCCCTTCCAGTGCTGTCACCCTCACCATGAAGAAGTTCCTTCTGGTATTTACATGGAACCTCCTCTGTTCCAGCTGACACCCATTGCCCCTTGTCCTATCATTAGATGACACCAAGCAGAGCCTGGCTCCATCCTCCTGACACCCACTATTCAGGGCCACAACAGACTGTCCACTGCAGCAGATGGGAACAGATGGGAACATCACCTGCTTTGCTTCATTGGTGCAAAGCACCCGCCCTGCCCTGAGGCAGTTGCCTTCGACTCTGTCCGAGATTTATTTTAAATACATCATTTAACTTCAGAAATACCTGTGGTTTGCTTTGCGCTTGAGCCTTTTAAATGAATTCAACATTGAAGTGGAAGCTTCATGTTTTCTATCACAACTCGTGGGACGCAGCTCTGCACAGGCATGGGTACTGCCACACAATACATCAGCACACGCTCTCATATTTATAGGCATCTAACTCAACACATACCTGCCTCCCCATTACACAGGCCACAGGACAGCAATGAGAGACAGAACTGATGAACTTCGTCCCCAGCTGATGTAAGAGCTGAGGCTGAGAGCAGCCAAGTACAGACATGTGGATCCAGCTCTGGGATCAAAGCTCCTGGGTTAACCAGGGGGCACCGGTTGCTATTTATAATTCCCCAGCTCACGTTTAAGTGGAGGCTTTAGAAGTCTCAGAGGCAGCAGAAGTGCCAGCGCAGCTCTGTTCTGCGTGCACAGCACATGGCGCCTCGAATGAGAAAGGTGCCAAGCACCAGCTGTGCCATTGCTCATGCTGGATCGGGCCCTGGCTGCCAGGGAGGCCACAACAACCTCGGGTTACTCAAACAGTACTTGATTATTTGATTGAATAGATTAGATTAGATTAGATTACATTACATTGGATTGAGCTCACTCTGCCTACCTTTAAAAAACCCAAGCAAATCCCTTACAAGAGCCACACCTATAACTCTGGAGGCTGTTGGACCTAGGGCTATGAAGAGTGTCCCAGAACTGCCACAGAGCTCAAACCCAGCTCACAGCAGCAATGACTTGAGCTGCACTGTGAGGGTTCCCATGGAAGATCCAACCCACAATGACCTTGAGGGAAGGGAAGTCGGATGACTGCACTTGAAGTAATCTCAAGACCATAGAGTCAAAGAGAGCTAATAAAGTTGGCAGGGTCTGAGGTGGGTCAGCCAGTCTAGATCTCACATCTTTTCTCTGGGGCGTGACAGCACCTTTCTGTCTCCAGGACATGCTGAGATCCAACGCATTCTGTGGCTCTCAGATGATAAGGTGGCAGCAACCAGCTTCAGAAAACACAACACTGGGCTAATTTAGTAGGAGTCAACGTCTTTTTGAAAGAGTAGGAAAGATGGCCAGTCTGTAGGGACAAAGGGGCATTTGTCTTTCAGAAAAACCACCCAAGTTATCACTGCGGTTCTGGAGGTGAAAGAAGATCAAAACCTGAGACAGCTCAAAATCTGTGTGGCATGGTTTCCTTGTTGGAACCACAAAAATGATGGAGTGGAACATCTCCCTGACGAGGAAAGGCTGAGGGAGCTGGGTCTCTTGAGCTTGGAGAAAAAGAGACTGAAGGGTGACCTCATTAATGTTGATAAATATGTGAAGGGTGGGTGTCAGGAGGATGGAGCCAGGCTCTGCCCAGTGGCATCTAATGACAGGACAAGGGGCAATGGGTGTGAGCTGGAACAGAGGAGGTTCCACATCAATATGAAAAGGACCTTCTTCCCAGGGAGGGTGACAGAGCCCTGGAAGGGGCTGCCCAGGGGGGTTGTGGAATCTCCTCTGGAGACATTTCAAACCCGCCTGGACACGTTCTTGTGTGACTTGGTCTAAGTGATCCTGCTCTGGCAGGAGGATTCGACTAGATGATCTTTCAAGGTCTCTTCCAATCCCTAATGTTCAGTGATTCTCTGCAAGTAGAGAGCTCAACAGAAGCTGATGTTTTGGTTTTTGAGCTTATTTGGGCAACAGGACATAACACTGAGTTCTTACATCTTTCCCCACACATCTCTGTGCAAGAGTGCGTCCATGTCCATGTATATGTCTGTGCCTACGTAAGAGTGAGAGACCTGCTGATGCCCACGTTCCTGTCCTCTTGCACAAGACACAGCAAAGCAATACTGCACTTACTTCCTTTCTCAAAAAGCAGTCAACTGAAGCACAGAGGTCACTGACGGATGCTCTGCTGCAGTGCACTATGGCACCTCTTCTAGATTTCCTCTTCTAGATTTGTCTCTGCTTTACCAGGAGCATGTAGGTCATAAACATCAGTTTGCAGCCTACTTGTGAAGACTTTCAGAACCACAGAACATTACAGATTAGAAGGGACCTTGAAAGATCATCCAGTTCAATTCACCTGCCACAGCAGGATCACCCAGATCAAGTCACACAGGAGCATATCCATGCAGGTTTTAAACGTCTCCAGAGGAGACTCCACAACCCCCCTGGGCAGCCCCTTCCAGTGCTCTGTCACCCTCACCGGGACAAAATTCCTTCTCATACTTGCTGCTTTTCCTACAGCTCCTTGCCAGTGCTGCTTTACTAAAGCTTTGCTGGTTCCAGATGGTTCATATCACTATGTGCTGGTCTCCCTGCTTACAGAGTCAAATATCTTCTCCTTCAGCACCAGCTGTGTCTGCTCCACCTTGACTTGCCTTCCAGTATTGGAAATCAGCGGCATCCAGGAAAATTTGATGGGCATCAAGGAGGTACTTTGCTTTGGGAAGGATGTTGCATTTTCTTTACATTGGATTTCAACCACCTTCCCAGGTAGGTGGTTGAGTCACCACTCCTGGAGGTATTTAAGAAATGCATAGACATGGTGCTTCACACCCTGCTACAGTGGCAGGCATGGGGGGGCTAGTTTGTGTTTGCCCATCAATCAGGTATTTAGGTTTTTTTTGGCTGTGGGTGTGGTTGGACTTATCTAGGAGGTCCTTTCCAACAATAATCATTCTGTGATTCAACCACTGAAAGATCCCAGTGGCTGCTGCTGAAGGCTGGCAGCATTCTCCTCTTCTGTAAGTCACTCCATGCCACAGAAGGAAACAGGGCAGAGCAGCACAAGGAGTTCCTAAAAAATTAGATGGGGAGGGATGAAGGAGATGGCTAAGAATGCTTGCAGGCTCCACAGGCTTGGGAGATGCAGTATTCCCAGCTGTCAGCCTTGGAACGCTGCTTCGCGTTCTGTCTGATGGCCTGACTTCCTCCGTGCTGACCAGAGCCCAGCAGCAGGCATCCCATGAATAACGAGCCTGTTTCACATGTCCTGTCAGAGCTATTCCTGGCCTGGCTCTGTCTCTTGTCTGCAGGCACATTGTCTGTCTCATGCAATCCCAGCTTAGGGGAAGGGATGCTCTCAGGAAGAGAACAGTAAGGAAGGGTACAAAGTCATTGTGCAGTCTTGGGGCAGGGAACCAACATCTTCTGCTATGATCTTCCCATTACTTTGCTGATAAGAATTAGATGAGCAGACTGCATTATGGCAAAGCCCTGAGGCAGCTCTTTGGAGAGAACATCACAGAATCACGTTATATTAGGGATTGGAAGGGACCTTGAAAGATCATCTAGTCCAATCCAGATGCTGAGAAAGCAGTCCTCTTCTTGGAGGGGCTCACCCACTTTTGGGTCCTAATCTCTAGAGAAGCTGATTTAGCCTGGAACCCAGCAAAGAGTCTCGCCTTAGGACCACTACAATGTTGTTGACAAGCACATTGTACACCTGGCCAAGTACTTCCCTCTTGGTTGTCCTGGCTTCCTGACATTTGGTTGCTCTACTGCTAGTTGTCTCCTTGTGCTGCCCTTTGGACCCTTCCCTTGGTGGCAGCCCCATTCCATTTTAATCTGTGAGTAGCAGCCTTCCTTAAGGCATTTGTAACTCCCTACCCCATTACCCTTTTCTGCAAGGACTTTTGTGGCCTCTAGCTGGGTAATTTTACTACTAAAAATGTGTAGTTTTATGCTACCTGGTCATTTTCTACAACATGCAGTCCACAGGCAGGCTTTGCACCAGCCCCCACATCACCTTCTCTGTGTCTGTTGGGCTGGAAGGAAGGTGCCATGGTCTTCAGCAGGGCAGAGTACATGTTCCTTGGGGTGCTTGACCATGAGTGCACATGAGATCCAAAGGGAGCCCTGAGCCATGCCAAGATAAATATCCTACCTCCGGCCCGAGGTCACTGTACTGAAGTAACTCCTCATTTCCTGAGAGGGCTAGGAGAAGCAGTGGGGCCTCTGTCTTGGAGTGTAGCTCCCCACAGTGAAGTTGAGAGCCTTGACCTTAGATACTGGAGCACAGTGAATGCTCCTTGCTTAACTTCCAGTCAGAGTGGATTGTGGAAATAAAAAAGGGAAACCCACCACCAGACAGAACTTCTCAAGTCATTTGTTTGGTGGAGCATTAGGGATTGGAAGGGACCTCAAAAGATCATCCAGTCCAATCCCCCTGCAACAGCAGGATCACCCCGATCAAGCTCATAGAATCATAGAATCATTAGGGATTGGAAGGGACCTTGAAAGATCATCTAGTCCAATCCACCCGCCACAGCAGGGCCACCTAGACCAAGTTGCACAGGAACGTATCCAGGCGGGTTTTAAATGTCTCCAGAGAAGGAGAGTCCACAACCTTCCTGGGCGGCCCCTTCCAGGGCTCCATCACCCTCCCTGGGAAGAAGGTCCTTCTCATATTGATGTGGAACCTCCTCTGTTCCAGCTCACACCCACTGCCCCTTGCCCTGTCACTAGATGACACTTAGAAGCCCCTGGCTCCATCCTCCTGACACCCACCCTTCACATATTTACAGATTTTAATGAGGTCACCCCTCAATCTCCTTTTCTCCAAGACAAAGAGACCCCACGACCCTACAGGAGCTGGGCAGCAGCTCAGGAGCACAAGGAACTCCCAAACAGCACACATCAGACCTCAGCACACACTTGCAGCTAAGACCAAGTCAGCTGCTGAGCAACTTGTTTCCTACAGATGCCTGTCATTTTCTCCCTCTTTCTCACTCTCACTACCCCAGTTTCCTCCACTGCTGCAAGACCAGCCCCATGACACGTGCTAACCAGGGGTTTGTCAGTGCTGGCTGGCCAGCTAGTGCAGACGACGATTGGTCAACAGGCCACTGCAGCCAAGCCCCACTCTCTTTTTGCCCCACAAGGATGCTCAGCACGTTTCTCTTCAACAGCCCACCTGGATGTATTACTGTGCAAATTGATCTAGGTGATTCTGCTGTGGCAGGGGGATTGGACTAGATGATCTGTCGAGGTCCCTTCCAATCTCTAATGATTCTATGATTCTATGATCTTTCCAGGTACCTTCTAATCCCTAATGATTCTATGATTCTTATCAAGTTTTAAAACCTGTGATCTTCTCATCCCCTTCCCTAGTGTGTCTGAAATTCACTGGCAGCTCTGGAAGTGAAGAGGGAGGACTCACAGCCTGATAGACACACAGCTCAGTAACAGCTACATCCTTTCCAGAGGATGGCACATCACGATGCCAGCTGCCACCGAGGGCACACACTGGCCTGTCCACCACTCCTGCTGTGCCCCAGAGCCACTATTTTTAGCCTCTTCCATGACAAAAATGGCTCCAAAATTAGTTCCTACCTTTGCATTGTGATGTGAGGCAACACCTGGTTAAAATTACTTCAGAGTTACTCTCAGGGCCTCATCACAGGCAGGCGGACTTCAAAAACCCCTCCTGTACCTGGTGCAAGCGCAAAGGCAGCTGCAATTTCTCGGCACTGACGATGTGGAAATCGCTGGCAAGTGTCAAGATTGCAACAGCATCGGCCACCCCGCCATGGCAGGTACCATCCACCTCCCAGGCTGCTGTGGCCAGCACAAGGAGCACGGCACCTTCTCTGCTGCCCTCAGGACATGCAGCAGCCATGGGTGGAGACCACTCTGCAAAGCATGATGCTAGGTGCTCCCAGCCAGGCTGGGGCTGCACTCAGGTGGGGATGCGCAGGCGACTGGAGCTCCCATGCCCACTGACAGCAGTGGGATGTGGCGGCTGCAGTGGTAGAGAGAAAAAGGTAGCAGGAGGGGGCTGCTGATTTGGGAGAGGGTGTGAGGTGTGGGATGGCCTGCCCTGTGCCAGCAGCCCTGGCGTGACTCTCTTGACAGCGCTGTTACATCAGTCAGTCCAGCGGTTTACAACACTCGCCCTTGAGCCTTGGCCCTGCAGCCAACCACAATGTGGACACATTGCACAACAACCTGGCCCCAGCCAGGGCTGCGCAGCGACTGGCTGCTGGGAGGCCACAGTGTCGTAGCATCTTGCCACTTCCCAAAAGGGAGAAAGAGATCCTTCGACCACCCTTGCCTCTAGCAGGGCACTGGAGATGGCAGGATCAGGAACAGCCCTCAAGGACCTGCTCAAGCCAAGGTGTCGTAGCATCCTGCCACTTTCCAAAAGGGAGGAAGAGATGCTTCGTCCACCCCTGCCTCTAGCAGGGCACTGAGGATGGAAGGATTTGGAACACTCCTCAAGGATCGACTCAAGCCTGCTGGTAGAGGTGGCTCTTGAGGGACTATGGCAGGGGAAGGAGCTGCCCCACAGGAGAGACAGAGAAGCTCTGCCTCCACTTCTGCAGCAAGCAGAGCTGCACCCCATGGTGCAGGAGCCACCATGTCCTGTCCCAGGGGCTCTAGGGTAAATCCTCCAGCTGAACCAGGAACAAACCCCAAGTGAGACCTGGTGAGAGAACGGGACCCTCCTTCCATAGTCGTCCATCATGGACAGGACTGGTTCTACAATGCTTCCCCAGAGAGAAACACCCCCAGAGCAAGCTATTCCTCATCCCTCAGCAAGGCAGGAGGAGTGGAAAGCTGTGAGGAAACCTGAGAGACCACTGCGAAGGGCCCAGCACACCACTAAATATAGCCACTATCACAACTCCTCAAAGATAACAGCCTGTGTCCACAGCCCGCCACAAAGCCCTGCCCTGACTTCCACCTACCTTTGCTTTGGGAGCAAACACTGGGCCACAGTTGTGAAACACCTGCCCCACTATGGCAAACAGGGCTTGCATCGCAGGGCAGAAATGCACTCAAACCCACCTCGCGTGCATTCCTTCCCTGAGCCGGCACTGCGAGGCTGGCTGGTTAAACCCCACACCCCCAGAAGCTGAAGAGCATCTGCCTCAGCACCTCTGTGGTGCTGAGCAGCCAGCAACATGCAGCAGAAACAAGTGGCAGAGCAGTGCAACAAGTGTACCACCTGCAGCTAACACTGCTGGCAAGGTGGGCTGGAGCAGGTGATCTCCAGAGGTCCCTTCCAGCCTCAACAGTTCTGTGTAAGTCAGGTCAAGATTTCCCAGGTCTTGGGCTCATCCCATCTTACTGATTCCACCCAAATCTCTCTGATGTCTCAGGATCGAGGGGATCGGGATGCTGAGCCAGTCTGTGGTGACCCCACTTGAAGAAAGGGAAGCTGTACTGGAGAGGGCCCATGGGTCATGACCACCTTATTGGGTTTCTGTCAGCTGCTACCAGGCAAATCTTGGCTGAGTAGCATGCGCTGAAATCCCAACGTAGCCTTGACATGTGAAGTGTTACTGTGAGTCGACAGCACTCCTGTACTGGGTACCTCTTTCAGCTCTCTCTCCCTAGCTTTATGTTTTATCACCACCTTTATCTAAAAAGGATTTATTAAAAAAAACCAAGCCCAAGTTTGTGGGGTTTTTTTCCCCTTGACAAAGCCCTTTTGGCTCACAGAGAAATGAGTTTGTGAAATGGCAGCTTCCCCCAGGAAGTCTCTGACTTTAACAATAGCTGTTTGTGTTCCCACAAGTTAATTGAAAACAAATGTTGACACTTCAGTCCTGCTCTGTAAGGGAGGAGAGAGAGAGAGCAGCACAGCCTGCAGCTGTGCCATTGGACGCCAGATGTGGCACAAAAAGCGCCAACACCATTATCCCCACCATTGCTGTCAGGAGGAGGTAGATGCACTGTCATTCCCACCCCAAAGCAGGCTTTGCAGCCTCCACTGCTTGCCCATGGAGACAGCGTTTGTCCCCAAAGCCACTTCCCTGCCGGTGGGCTCTGCACTGAAACAGACTCAGGAGCAGTCTCACCGAGCAGCCTCACGGAGCAGAGATGGGAACTGGCAGCAAGAGGGCTGCTGGGAAGACCCCTTGGCCCAGCAAAGCCAGTCTGGTCTACGCTAGAGTGATTGACTCACCCGGCAGGTGCTTTCAGAGTGTTGAGAACAGCTTCCCAACTCTGCACATGGCCAGGGGTGCCCACTGTGGAGGGTGTCTCTGTGCCAGCTGGGCCCCTGCAGGTGGTTTTTCCTATAGTGAGCCACCCCTGCAAGAAAGTCGTGCTTCCCAGTACACATCGTTAAATGTTGCCTGGTCAGCAAGGCGGGGTGGAGGAGTTGCCCTCT